>JAJOZX010013459.1:5000-86562 GCA_023014485.1 Bathynomus jamesi
GAAATTTTAGGTACACTCACAATTTATTATTATTTAGTTTGTACCATTTATAAATGCCATTGGGGCAAGAGAAAATGAAAACCCACCCCTGTACCCACCCAGTAACTGAAATAAAATAACGAAATTAAAATATTAATGAATGTTACATTATACCACCAACATATGCAATAAAATACAAACCTGCTTACTATGAACAATAGAGAAATGATAAGTATTAAAAGTAATGATTACAAAAATATTGAAATACCTAAATATATAATCATTTCAATGATGTCAAAAAAGAATATCCATCCGCCTTAGAACCAATGACAAACTAAAACTACTGATATAATTCAGCACTCAGCTTTACTCTTTCAATTCACTAATTTCATCAACAATGCAACTCATTTCAAGATCAAATACTAGTTTCCTGCACTTCTCCTCCTCCTCCCCATTGATGAGGGCAGCAGCCTACTTCTTTGCTCTCACTTTTCCATCTTTACTCTTTTTTTTTTTCTGTGCAGCCAGCTCTTCCTTGTACCACATGTACAAATTACAGGCATACCAAATAAGTGATTTAGTCATTCAAACTTCTCTATAGGTGGTACTCTTTGGGCAATGGCATCATAGACAACTCTGCTCAATTAGAGAAGACTTTTTCTGATTTTCTACCAAGGTCTTAGTAATATTGAAGCCATGCTCCACAGTCATTTCAACACGAGATAAACAGATTTTAAGTACCAAAGTCCAACAGATCTTTAGAAGCCTTTTGGTATTCTAGTAATCTTATCCAAAATTCATCCAAGCGAGTATTATGGCTGAACATTGAGAATTTCTCTTACAGTTGGATTTTGACAAATATAGCAAAAATTCAGCCTTGAAACCATTCATCAAACCCTTTGAAATTAATTCCTTCAGAGATAAGTCAACCGTGGAAGTCCACAAAGTTTCAGAGTGAGATACACAAGATCTCAAGCATGAAGCGCCCTTCACTAAAGCATACTTCAAGCAACTTTTTCCTTGACTCGTTGCAATAACTTTGATTAGAAATGACTGGCAATGCTGTTGAAAGGCAAGAATATCATTATTTTTCAGTGCACCTCTACATTTTTCAATTTCTTGGCCCACTGCAAATCCAAGTACAATATCAGAAGCTGGTAAGATGTTATCCTTCTTGTTGAGGTCCAAGTGAGCTATGAAGTTGTACTTCTGAGAAGTCAGTCCCACAGCTGGAGTCTCCCTCTCATATGGGCAGGCAAAAGTGGAATCTCTCTCTCTCCATTCCCTTGTGATGTCTTTCTGTCTGGCATACTTTGTAGCATCAGTGTCCATTTCTCTTCTCTTGTCCATAATCTTTTCCTCTTCACCTTTTTCTTTGGCAATGTAGTCCTCATTTTCTTCCCTAAGGGATGCTTTACTTTTGTTATTAATTTCATCCTTTGTAAGGTACTGATGAGCTTGTGAGGCTAGTGATTGTAGCTTCTTGACAGAGGTGTTTTTCTTTTCTTCAGGTAGGTTGGATTTCCTGATCTATTCCACGAGGATTACATTCTTCTGCCTGCTCCATTTCTCAAACTGAGTATTTGGAGCAGTGCAAAATTGTATTCTTTTCTTCAATGGTCCCCTTTACCTTATCCAGAGTTGCCAACATGGATATATAAAAAACAGGAAATAAAGGATGAAAAAATAGTATGATTCAAGATTCAAGGTATCACTGAAAGCCAACAATATAGTACAGAATAACATATACAAGCATTATATACCTTTCGCCTTTCGTGTGTTCTTTTATATTGTTCTTAGTAGCTGCTGAGAGCATACATGGACTGAAGACAGGTATGTATGGAACAAGTAAATATCTTTTTTAAAGGTTCATTTGCGATGAAAAAAATATTTTAAGATATCATAATTTATCATGAAAAAAATGGGAACATGGTATTTGATATTAAAAATTGGGAAAATTCTGAGAAAACAGAATAGTTGGCATGTATGCCTTATCATATCTATATAGGTTTCTTTTTGGGGCCATTTTTCAGAGATACTGCATGGCCTGGAGGGGTCCCCTGCAATGATCTGTTTGGTGAAGTTGTTTCTTATCTGGGTTTGAGAAAAGTTGCACCATTGCTCCCTTCACCCACCCTACCATGTAAGCTGGTTGAGGGGACCTTTTTATAATGGGTGATGTCCTGTCAGCAGGGGTGTCCACAGGATCAATTAAGTAAGGGGGCACTTCCAAATACAGGGGGGGGGGGCACAAGTATTTGTGTGACCTCTAAGGGGGTCCAGGGCCATGCTCCCACTGGAAATTTTTGAAAGTTACATTGTCTGGGACAGCATTTCCTGCCTTCTGGAAGCAGTTAGGAAGGCAAATTATAGGGCTTCAAATACTGAAAAATAAGGATTTTTTTAGACATCCATTGTATGTCCATGATATTAGGGTGAAACCAGATACACAATAACTTCATAGATATACAAGTTTATTATTCTATAAATATGGGAAATTATACAATATTAATAATATATATAGTAACCAATTACTATCTTCAAATATTATGACTGGATTTTGGGTTTATGATAAAATCTATCTGTAAGCAGTTGGCGGAAAAATGAGGGGGCTTGGCCCCCTAATGCCCCTTCGTGTGGATGCCCCTGCCTGCTAGTATGGGTTTTCTTTTGTAGACTTTACCATATTTTTTTGTTTTTGGCGAGTTTAGTCAAGTTCATGAATGTGAATTCTTAAACGTCTCTTAAGAGCATTACTTTGTGATGCACTGTAGGAATAAATGCCATATTTAAAAGGCTTTTCATTTTTTTTGGTTTATATTCTTTTGACTTTTTTCTTTTCACATACTGGGGACACCAACCCAGGGTCTAACCAGATCTGTCTCTTTTAAGATGTGAAATTTGTGATACACTGTAGGAACAAGTGCCACATTTAAAATTTTCACTCTTGGTTTATACTCTTTTTGGTACTTTTTATAGCTGTAAGTGGGGCTTCCACCCGAAGCCAAACACTTCAACTATGTCTGAACTTGTCATAGCATTCATTTAAGGAGGGTGACTGTTCCTTTTAATGCCCCTATTTGGATTTCTATGTCCTGGGATTGAATTCAGGTAAGTTGTTAGGTTGTTCTTTATCATACCTGTTGCCCCAACTATGATGGGGATAACAGCAGCTTCTTTCAATCTCCAGTTTCTTTAAGTTGTAGATGAGTGCCTGATATTTTGTGATTTTTTCCCTTTCCACTCTATTAAGGCCACAGTCATTTGGGACACTGACTTCAATAAGTAAGGCACCCCTTTCCCTCTTGTCCCACACTACTGTGTCCAGTTTTACTGCAGAGTTGTCAATAAAAGTGGTAGCTGGAATTACTGTGTCATAGTATATAGTATAATGGTTATTTCCAGTGACTGGGGCAGGTGTATGATCCCATACATTTTTACTGCATTTGAATTCTAATGCTGTCATGATCTTCCAGTGGATATATTTGCAAATTTTATTGTGTCTGGCTTTATAGTACCCATCTGCCATGAGCACCCTACAGCTGATATGAAATGGCCAACACTTTCCACCTCAATATGACAGAATCTACACCTGTCATTATTACTCAGTTGAGCCATTTTTAAAATGCATTTGTTAGGAGTGCAAGATCTTGGGCACCCATTATCAGTCACTCTCTGTCATATTGCAGAACTCCTTTCCTTAGCCATTCTAATGATCCTTCTTTATTGATGTAGTTCTTCTGTAGTTCTTGATAGTATTTTCCAGCTCTTTGATGATGTTCCCATTCTTCTGCATGTTTGGCCTGTTGTTCCAGCACAAATCTTTTGTGACTTTTCCTAGCTATTAAGGTGGCTGGTACTCTTTCAGTTTCTACTACTTCTTGTCATATTATTCCCTCCAAAGTGCTGGGCCAGTTTGGTTATGGAAGTGTGTTGAGTTACCATTGTGTTATGGTGTTCACGGACCAGAGCTATTGTAGGGTTACTCAAACTCCTCAGATACTGCCCAATGCTGATGGTCAATGATTGGTGCAGCTGGTTAACCTCAGTCAATCCCATTCCTCCCAGTTTCCTTAGTAGGTACAATCTGGGAAGACACTGGTTCCAGTTTGTTGTTCTATTTAGAGTGAGGATTTTTCTGGTCTTGAAATCTAGTTTGTTTAGTTCTGATTGCAGCCAGTCTATTATCCCTATACTATAATTAATAACACGGATGGCGAGTTGATTTATAGTTGTTATTTTGTTCTTTGATGTAAGTTGGGTCTTGCAGATCTTTTTCAGTCTTCGTACATACACTCCACTTATTTTCTCTCACATTTGCCAGTGTTCTACATTACCACTTTCTTCTATCCCAAGGTATTTGTAGGAACTATCCTCTTCTAAGTCTTGAATCCCAGTGTCCATTCCTAAATTGATGTCATGGGTTTGTATTTTCTTGCCTCCCCTAAGTGTACACTTAGCATACTTATCCAATCCAAACTTCATTTTTATGTCACTGAAGTAAGTATGTACAATCCATAATAGTTATTCTAGGTTTTGGTCAGAGTCTGCATACAGCTTCAAATCATCCATAAACAGTAGATGGTTCAAAATGCTGTCTAGATTTCTTTGCCTAGTTTGACTGAGGTTATAGCTAAGTAGTTTGCTTAGGGGGTCCAGGGTGAGACAGAATAGCAAGGGTGACAAGCTGTCTCCCTGGAAAATACCCCTCATAATCTTGACATGGGGGATGGATATTTTTCCATTTTCATGTGTGAGATTGATGTTTGTTCTCCATTTTGTAATCTGATTTGTTAAAGTGCTTGAGGCATTCTAAAATCTAGGAGTGTGGGACAATATCAAATGCCTTTTGATAGTCTATCCATGCCATACTTAGGTTTCTGCATCTTTTCTTACAGTGTTCAAGGACAGTTTTGTTGATGAGCAACTGATCCTTTGTTCCAAAGCAGTTTCTTCTACATCCTTTTTGTGTTTTTTCCAAATAGTCTTCAGCATCTACGTGTTCATATATACTGTCTGCAATTGGGCCTGTAAATAGTTTATAGGTGGTGGTGAGGCAGCAGATTGGGCAGTTTGTCTCACGAGTCTTAGGGATGAGGGTTGTATCTCCACTTGTAAGCCATTCTGGTGTTTCTTCTTCTCCCTGCAAATTCTGTGAGAAGCAGCAGTGTAATGGTGGTGTAATGCCATGACCTGTTTCAGCCAGAAATTTGGGAGCTTGTCTAGGCTAAGTTTTTTAAAGTTTGAGAATTTTGCCAGTTTCCTTATCTTATCTTACATTATAAATAACTCCTTCATTTCCAGTTTACCCTCATTTGCCATCCTGATGGTCTCTATTCAGTCAGCATCCTGGTTATGCTGTTCAGGGGTTTCAAATAGGGGTTTCCAGTTCAAATAGGGGTTTCCAGTATGCCTCCAACTGGGTTTGATCTGGTGATTCATGGACTGTTATTCTTTCTCTAATGAGATTTTGGTAAAAGCCTCTAGGGTTTGATAAAAATTACTCATTATGGTTTTTCATGTAAATCTGCTTTTGTTTGTTCCTGATTCTATTGGCGGCTAGGATTTTTCCTTCCAATTCCAGCAACTTGTCATGTAGTTGATTATCTCTCACGTTATACTTTCTCTCTATTTTTCCCCCTGTTTTTTTTTTAGTTTTCCTTGTTGTGTGGGTGTTTGGAAATAATATTTTTATTGGTTCAGTTCTCATCTAGCTTGTGTAAGTTGTTTAGTTAATTTAACTTTCCAGGGAGAAGGTTTTGGTTTACACTTTTGGCTGGGGGGCTTTGGTCTAAAGTTTGGGACAAGTTTCTGTTGCATGTATAGGCCAGCAGCATAATTTACTTGATTCAGTTCAGTAAGGTCTGTGGTGTTGACTGGGACTAGTCTATTAATTGCTATATTTACTCTGCATAATAGTTGTTTAAACTGTCTATTTTTACTAAGTTTGATCAGTTGGGGCCAGTTTTCCATATTCATGGTTTTAACAATTTTAATTAGATTTGCTAGTCCCTCCTGTTTCTATTTGCTGTAAATCTATATCTTCATGTCGTGGTGGTGGTGAGTGGGAAGGGGGGGGGAGTTCTTGATCTGGCTGGGGAAGGTAATGATGAATCAGAGTATCCAGGCGAACTGGGTGGTGAGCCACCCATTCCTATCTGATGAATTGAATTGGTTAAAGAATGTTGGCTAGCATGCTGTCTGCTTTGTGTGTCCAATGAGCTATCAGATGCATCATCATCAATATTTTGAGCAGCTTCAAGGCACTGGAGTAGTGGAATAGGGTTCATTATTTGGCTGGTTTCATTGCGGATAAGCTTATCTATTTCATCATTCATGTATTCCATTTCTTGTTCACTAAATACCCTCTGGGCCATGAAGTTGTGCTTCTGAGTGGTCAATCTTGTAGCTGGAGTTTCTTACATGATGAATTCTTAAATGTGCCTTGAGTGCAGAACTAAATGATGCACTGTGCGAGCAAGTGCCACATTTAAAATGCTTTTCACTTTTTTGGTTTATACTCCTTTTAGTATTTTTAATAGCTATAAATGGGGCTTCCACCCAAAGCTTAGCATTGATTTGCCACTAGCATTACGTTCTTTTCTTTTCTCCAATGGTCCAGTTTATTGTGTCATACTGACATATGTTTTTGTTGGGCCCATTGTCTGATGAAAAAGCTGGGGTCCAGGGTCAATACCTTGACCTGGTGGGATCCCCCGCATTGATCCCTTTGGTGAAGAATCTTCTCCTCTGGGACTGAGAAAAGTTGCACCATTGCTCACCTCACCCATCCTGGTGAGTAAGCGGGTTGAGGGGACTTTTTAATTTTTTTATCCTTGGTGATGTCCTGCCAGTGTGAGAGCTTTTCTTAGTAGACATTACATCCCATTCGTGTTTGTGGAAAGCTACATACAGGTGGGAGGGGTTTCCCCCACACCCATCCCTTATTTTTATTCATCTTTTATGACACGCTGGGACCACGTGGGAAATATTCTTTCAAATCCCCTATCTCCAGGGATGAAACCAGTGTGAATTCTTAAATGTTTTTTAAGATGTGAACTGTGTGATGCACTGTAGGAACAAGTGCCACATTTGAAAGGCTTTTCACCAGTGTGAATTCTTGAATGTTTTTTAAGTTGTGAACTTTGTGATGCACTGTAGGAACAAGTGCCACATTTAAAAGGCTTTTCACTTTTTTGGTTTATACTCCTTTTAGTATTTTTAATTGCTGTAAGTGGGGCTTCCACCCGAAGCCAAACACTTCAACTATATCTGAACTTGGCTTAGCGTTGATTTGTCGCTAGGCTTACGTTCTTTTCTTTTCTCCAATGGTCCAGTTTATTGTGTCATACTGACATATGTTTTTGCTAGGCCCATCATCTGATGGAAAAGCTGGGGTCCAGGGTCAATACCTTGACCTGGTGGGATCCCCCACATTGATCCCTTTGGTGAAGAATCTTCTCCTCTAGGACTGAGAAAAGTTGCACCATTGCTCACCTCACCCACCCTGGTGCGTAAGCGGGTTGAGGGGACCTTTTTATCCTGGGTGACATCCTGCCAGTGTGTGAACTTTCCTTAGTAGACATTACATCCCATTCTTGTTTGTGGAAAGCTACATACAGGTGGGAGGGGTTTCCCCCGCACCTGTCCCTTATTTTTAGTCGCCTTTTACGACATGCTGGGACCACGTGGGAAGTATTCTTTAAATCCCCTATCCCCAGGGATATTTTCACCAGTGTGAATTCTTAAATGTCTTTTAAGTTGTGAACTTTGTGATGCACTGTAGGAACAAGTGCCACATTTAAAAGGCTTTTCACCAGTGTGAATTCTTAAATGTGTCTTAAGCGCAGAACTAAATGATGCACTGTATGAGCAAGTGCCACATTTAAAAGGCTTTTCACCAGTGTGAATTCTTAAATGTCTTTTAAGGTGTGAACTTTGTGATGCACTGTAGGAACAAGTGCCACATTTAAAAGGCTTTTCACCAGTGTGAATTCTTAAATGTTTCTTAAGTGCAGAATGATCTGATGCACTGTACGAACAAGTGCCACATTTAAAAGGCTTTTCACCAGTGTGAATTCTTAAATGTTTCTTAAGTGCAGAATGACCTGATGCACTGTACGAACAAGAGCCACATTTAAAAGGCTTTTCACCAGTGTGAATTCTTAAATGTGTTTTAAGGTATGAAATGTGAGATGCACTGTATGAACAAGTGCCACATTTAAAAGGCTTTTCACCAGTGTGAATTCTTAAATGTGTCTTAAGAGCTGAAAATTGTGATGCACTGTAGGAACAAGTGCCACATTTAAAAGGCTTTTCACCAGTGTGAATTCTTAAATGGCTTTTAAGGTGTGAACTTTGTGATGCATTGTAGGAACAAGTGCCACATTTAAAAGGCTTCTCACCAGTGTGGACTCTTGCATGAATAATAAGTTTGCAATGCACTTTGGTTTGATAAGAACAAACTGAACATTGATACTCTTCCTCTCTCTCTCTGGTGTTAATATATTCTTTGTTTATGAAGTCAGCTGTAATCACTTTCTGCATATTTGATATTCTTTCCAATTTCCTACCTATCTGGAAAACATTAATGAACTAATTTAACTTTTTTCACATAATTTATGTCAGCACATTGAAATTATTCATATACCATACTGATATGCTCTTCAACCTGACCCTTACAAAATACTTCTCTATTCTAAATATATGTTATAGATTCTAGTTTCATGGGATAGGCAAAAATCACATTAACCTCTGTTATTTGAAGTCCAAACTTTTAACTATTTTTACTTTAAATTTTAAGTTTTCACTCAGAATTGTGACTGAATTTCAATATAAATTTTTAGTTTGATCTGCAATGAATTTTTACTCTAATCAACAATGCTCACTTTTAAATTTGACTTCAATTTTACTTTCAACATTAATTTTTAAGTTAGAATTAAGATTGAAATTAACTGAATTTCAACCTTGACTTTCCCCAAATCTGAACTTTATTCTACTTGCAAGTTAAAAAGCAAGACTAATTTCTATTAGAGAAAATCTTCCTAACACAAAAGCAAAATTCAAATGCATAAGTAGAAAGTTGAATTTTGAACTTCACTTTGAAATTTATTTCTATCTGCATTTTTGTTTTAAAAAATTAAATAAAAGTTAAATTCTGAGATTTTTTTTATAGTTGAATTTTGTCTTTGACTTCAAATTCTGAGTAACTTAATTAAGTTAAATTAAATTTCATTTCCACTTCCATTTTATTTTGACTTTTGAATTTAAATTTATTACAATCAACAGTTGAGAATGAAGTCAAAGTCAATGACAAAATTCAAACTTAGATGCACACTAAAAGCATCAAATAGGAGGAGATTGTAGACACCAATCAACCAGTGAAGTAAATCAAACCCTGATATCCAATGTCAATTGGTTCCTTGAAAATTTCACAAGGGTCCCCAGGTTTTAAGTATAAAGTGCCTTAAAAAGTTGAAAAATGACTTTCAACCCACACAGCTTCGCTTGATTGGGTGTAATCAAAGGCATTTTGTCTCATTAATTTCATCTCTCTTTGTCTTCAATCACTCTCCTCCCCCTGATTTTATTATGTCAACGCCAACTGGGTCAAATATGTACCATTTCAAATACACGCATTTAGCCTTAACCCTACAAAAACATTCGGCATTAAAGGGTTAAGGAAATCATGCAGCTCGAGACTCTCAACATATTTTCAACCTTTTTCTATTAAACTTTCCAACTTGAGAGTTAACTGGCATTCTCAATCTTTCATCTACTCAACCAGTCAACTCTGGAACAACCTTCTTCAGTCCATTCTTCTCCCTGTTTACACATGACCTCAAATCTTTCAGTGTCAGGCTTCTCAAAAACTCTGGACCTTTATTTTGGCTCTCTTCTTCTCTTAATGTGTGGGAAGGGACATATTTGCAGGCATTTGCCCTTGGCCCCTCCTTCCTGCATAAAATAAATCTGTATACATCGTTGTAACATAGTACTATAATAAAAAAGCTGAAATTTATTTCAGAAAATAAATTATAAAACACCAGTGAAAAATAAAAAATACAACTCTATAATTTACACATTATACATAACCTACATTTATTACAAATGAACACAAGTTTTTACCTCATTGGAGAAGTGTTGTAATGTTGAAGGGAATGAATATTCACTTTCTTCTTTGGACAAACTGCTATTTCCACTTTCAGAAGATGAAGCAGAATGATTTGGATATGAAAATTCACTTGGATCCTCAATAAATTCCTTCAAGTCAATTTTTACCACATTTCCCTTCAAGAGAAAAACATTCATAATGCAAAATTCAAAAATTGGTTAGAAAGACACATGCACACACAACTATAAGTAATATTAAATTATATTATCAACAGAGACAAACTGTACCAATACAAATATGCCTTTACTGCAAATACAACACCTTATTCAAAAACATATTTTACATAACTACACAATGATTTTGAGTTACTTTCCTAATTTTAGTTCAAGTGTTTAGTCAATGTTATTTTTAGGTGAATTAAGGGAATAAAAGCCATAATACAAAATGAATTTGTTACAATATATTGTATTTTCAATGACATCCTCCATCATCGCACACTATCCCAATCTCCTTTTGCTGAAATCTCCATTTTAGGCAATTTCAATGTTCACCACCACTTTTGGCTTTCCTCCCATTTCACTAACATCACTGGTGAACTAGCTTACAACTTTTCTATCCTAAATGACGTTGAGCAGATTGTACAGCACCCTACTCGTATCTCCAATCACCTTGGAGATAAGCCCAACATTCTGGATTTATTCCTTACTTCTCATCCCCCATCTTACTCTGTCAAATGTTTTTGACATTGGGCTCCTTCAACCACCATCTTGTATCCATTTCCTGTCTTATCACTCCAATTTGGCCTTTCAATCCTCCCAAGATGAGGCACCTTTGGGACTTTGGCATTGCTGATTTCAAGGCCCTCAGGCAGTACTTCTGTCATTTCTCATGGAATGATTACTGCTTCCATGACTGGGGCCTTTCCAAGTGTGCTGAGCACATAAGTGAGGTGATTCACTTGGGTATGGAGGCATACATTCCATATTTTCTTCCTATTACTAATACAAAAAAACCCTTGATTTAACTTTACTTGTTCTAATGCTATCCACAACAGAGAAGTCTTTCAGAAGGTACCATCACCATCCAACTCCTGACTCCCATTCAGCTTATATTTCCGCTGACAATTTTGCAAAATCTGTTCATCAGACAAAAATGTGAAAACCTAGCCAATTCTAATTCTCTCTTTCTGGCATCTAGCTAAGAACCTCTCCAACAACTTTACTTCCTCTTCTCTCCCTCCTCTTTTGCATTCCAACAGCTCAATTGCCATTCTCCTGACAAAGCTGAACTCTTTGCTCAAACTTTCATCTCCAATTTATCTGCACAATTCCAGTGCTGTTCCTCCATCTCCTCCCCCTGATTTTATTATGTCAGAAATTAGAATCTCTTCCAAAAGATGTTCTTTCTTCCGTATCTGGGCTCAACTCTTGGAAGGTGTATGGTCCTGATGGTGTTCCTCCTGCTGTTCTTAAGAACTGTGCTTCTGTGCTGATACCCTACCTATGCAAACTCTTTCATTTTTGTCTTTTATCAGGTACTTTTCCTTCCTGCTGGAAGTTCACTTTCATTCAGCCTCTCCCAAAGAAGGGTGACTACTAGGGTGGCCCACTTTTCAATTTTTTTTAAAAAGTATAGGTGATCATGTTTTTTTTCCATTATTTGGCACTATACTAGCACATTGGTACCATTTTTACAAAAATTGATCAATATTTAGGGGTCTCGCATCGACCTTGAAATTACTAGTTTTTTTTTTAAAATGCTTACTTTTTAACTTTTTACTGAATCAAGATAAATCATTAAGTATGGATGTTTTCTAAATCCTCTTAATGAGAGAAGTCGTTTGGTGTGCCTGCCAATGTCATACGACTAACGGTTTAAAGGTTGTGCCTGTATACAGGTAATACCAATGTGCTAGTACAGTGCCAAATAATGGGAAAAACCACGATCACCTATACTTTTCAAAAAAATGAGTCACCATACCCGGGCGGAATGTATAATGTATATAGGTAATTAGAAAATGCACTATGCCTGTGCCAGGTACCTAACCTATTTCTTTTTTTGCAGATCATAACATTTTGAAATTCTGTCCGAGTTCCTCATCCTTTGTCATGGACAAATCGATGGCAACCATAACTGGAAGAACTCTTGAAGCTACAAATAGAGAGTCATCAAAAGGAAAGGTGAAAATAACATCGCTACCTTCTCTAAGATCGGCCTCGGAAATTTTTTTAGTTGGCCAACCGTCGTCCTCCATCAGTGGTAGCAAATTGCCAACAACATGGCAGGTTTTGCAATACTTCTTCAGTGTTATCCAGTACACTGCTAACAGGAAAGACGCATTCAAAGAAACCGTAAACAACGTCTTAAAGTTTTGGAACATGGCCCGCATTAAAACAATCACAAAGCTCAACTGCGAACGGAAGCTAGAGGCAGTGATGTAGTCGAGACCACCAAGTCCGAGACTGAGACCGAGACCTGATCCTGTGAGACCAAGATCGAGACCGAGATCAAAGGTTCGAGATCGAGATCTACCTTCCGAGATCGAGACCCTTAAAATTCGAGACCGAGATCGAGATCGAGATCATGATGTCATTTTTTTAACATTTACAATTGGCAATTGCGATTTTTTCTACGAATCGGTACGTTGTAAATATAAGTGATGTGAAGGGTTGTCGAGTTGTTCTATGCTTTATTGAATTTATCGGTACTGTTTTCTTTATGCTGTATTTCTTGCATTATTTTTGTGTGAAGCATTTTTTTTTTCAAATACATATTGGATGGGAGGATAATCGTTTTTATCAGGCCACAGAGGTTGACACGCCGTTTGGCAACACTAAGTGGCCTTATAATATATACTTATATATATAATATATATAATTCTCTATTTAGTGTTTCCATTTTCAATAAAATTAATCTGACGGGGGCGGGGTGAGGGTCAAATTTTTTTGTAGCGCTAACCTAAAAAAGGTTAATAATTGGGAGATTTTTAAACATATCTTCTCACAAACTTCTTTCAGATCATCAATATGGCTTCTGCAAGGGATGCTCTACTGACGATCTTCTTCCATATCTCTCAGCCTCTTGGTCATCCTCCTTTTCAGATTTCAGTGAAACCTTTGCTATTGCACTAGACAAATCAAAAGCTTCTGACAGAGTCTGGCACAAATCTTTAATTTCCATACTGTCCTTCTATCTTTCTATCTGTGCCTTCCTCTCTAATTTCCTTTCTGGCCAATCTATAGCTACAGTTGTAGATGGGCAATGTTCTTCTCCTATAGTTATTAACAGTGGTTAATTAACTAACAAAATCAAGGTCCAGGGTTTTTGAGATGCCTGGATACTCTGTTTGAAAGAATTTGAGGTTAGAGACAAGGAAAAAGATGGAATGAGGAAGATTAGATTGCTCCATAGTTGACCAGTTGAGAGGATAAAAGATAGAAAATACCAAGTAACCCTTGCATTTGATAGCTGGACAGAAAAGGAATGAGAATGTTTCAAAAGTTGGGTACTGCATGCTCTCTCTGTAATGGAGGAGGCATGCAATTAGAGAATTCAGAAGAGCAGTTTTCATTATAATAGCAATAGTAAAGAGTGAGGCAATATTGTGGAGAGAGGGACATTGAAGACAGTAAGAGGTGAGGAATTGATGAAACAAAAAGCCTTTGATTCCATCCAGTCAAATAGAGCTGTGTGGGTTGGGCCAACCCACACATGACATGAGAAGGTACTCTATACAGGGACAGAGACAGCAACTTGGTGGGGGGGAAGAAACTGTCAGGGGCAGATCCAGGAGGGAGGGCAGTCCTGAGTTACCTCAAAAATATTTTGATCAATAAATCAAATTTCCCATACCTATCCTAGGTTCACCGCCAGTATCTAGGCCAGACACCAAGCACACAACACATGTTTACACATTTCACTTTTAAAAGTCATATATAATTCAAGACTAATATTTTTTCAACTTATGATATTTTTATGTATATGTTGTGACTCAAAATAGCCACTATGGTTTTTGGTAACATATTTTCAGATTCTGCGTGAAATAAGTTTAACACTATCTTTAGAATTCATATCCAAAATATTCATAGTATTTAGATTTCAACTTTGGTATCTTATTTTGAAATTATAATGATGTACATGCAATTGTACACAATGTAATTACTCTTAAATTAGTACTATACCCACACATCAGTGAGCTAATATTTAGGTATTTATATGGTTTGACAATTTTGAAACCCATTTTTGTTCCTAATTTGTAATTCATTAAATACATCATGTCTTATTGAAGGTGATACTTATATGAAACTTAGAAATAAAATGTGGTTGAAATTAGTGATGCACCAATTAATTGGCATTAGCATAATCAGCAAAATTTTGCCAATTAATATTAAATATTCCAAATTTTATATAGATTTTCAATGATTATTTTAAGTTATAATGTCTTAGGTAAACGATATATTATATGTATAGATATATATGTATTATATACCTATATATATATATATATATATGTGCTGCAAACCACAAGGAAAAAGAAAAATGATTCCAAGGCCTTTCATGTATTCAAAGCTACACCTCATCAGGGAATGAAGAGAGAAGGAAAGATGCCTGTAAATATGTACAACGTAGCAGAAACCAAAACAATTAGCACATACTTAACGAGTTAATGAGAGGCAAAAAGGAATTTTAACAAGGTATTGTCAATTTTATACATTCCCACCTGTTATTGAAATTGTTTTTAAAATGGATAAATGCACATTCTAGAATATTTCTTTCTATTATATCTGTTTTCAACAAGTGCTTTAGAACTATCCCACTTGATGCTATGATTACATCTATACATATGGTTAAACAAAGCACTGGAATTACTAGCTGTTCTACATGCATATTTATGCTATTTAACCCTTTAACCCCGGGCTTGGCTCTGAAGCCAACGGTCTCACTGTGCCCATGAAACAGCGTTGGCTTAGAAGCCAATGCATGACCAGCGTGCTGTGTCAGAGATACAGTTTTGGCTTACAAGCCAACAGTGACGTAGCAGACCATGATTGTTTGCAGATTTGACATATGACGTAAATAATAATCTCATTAGCTGAAACAGTGGGTGTGGCCGAGCGGGTTGGCTGTCTCTTTCAAATACGTCATTGACTTATGATTTTTCATGAAAAGGGTCAGTTCCGATTGATTGATTTACGAGGATGAATGTGCCAAGTACAAGTGGTGTGGGCAGTAGGCCCAGGAAACAAAATATTAGTGACAATCAGATCGCCCAAATGCTTGATGACTTGAGTGAGGATGAAGAAAGATTTTCTGATACTGATAGTGAACAAAGTTAAACACAAAGTGATGAGATAAGTGTTAGTGAATCTGATAATGATGAAACAAATACAATTGAATGGGATGATGTGTTGGAATTTTCTCCACATAAATACGTATTTGAAGGAAATCCAGGTATTACAGACAACTTTTTAGTTGCTGAGGATGCTCGAGAAAGCAGGTTGTGGAGTCAGTCCAAAATTTTCCGACTCCGACTCCACACATTGTAAAAAATCTAAAAATTTGACTCCACGCCTCACATTTTAAATATACGACTCCGACTCCTCTAGTGTTTCACTATATAATCATCATAATAATAAGACATTTCATCACCACCACATGAATCGTCAGGTTACTTTCTAGGATAAGGGAACATTCAAATATTAAGAAGGATATTGACTTGTAGATATTATCGTGACACAGGACACAGAAATTGGAAGTTTTTTACCAACTCCGACTCCGCCCTGAAACGTGCAACTCCACGACTCCGACTCCACAACCCTGCGAGAAAGTGAATATTTTCGCGTTCGCAAATCAGTGAAGTGGTATAAAAAGATTGTTTTTCATTTGATGGACTTAGTTATGCTAAATTGCTACAATATGTATCTAGTGAAAACTGGCAATGTACATCTAAGGCTAAAAGATTTTAGCCAAAATGTGATAAGACAAGTAATAGAAAGGTATGGTGCTTTGACAGCGGTAAGACCTGGCAGACAAAGCACAGGAAACATAGATAGGCTTGCAGCAATAAATTTCTCTGAAAGACATTATACAGCACATGTGCCACCTACTGGTTCCAGAGCAAAAGGTCAGCATCTATGCCATGTCTGTTCAAACACCACAAACACACAAAAAAAGAAATATGTGACAACATGGTGTCCAGAATGTAAAGTTGGGCTTTGCATAGGTGATTGCTTCCGAAGTTACCATACTCGGAAGCAATTTTGAAAGTTCAAACTTGCCTCAGAAACCAAAAATCACTGCTGGAAACGACATCACTGGTGTGTGTTATAATATATTTTACGTTACATAACAATAATATATGGTAAATATAAGGTTTACACCTCCATTATATCTATTCTTTTACCGCGTATATGATCGTAATTAATTAAAAATGAATTTTTTAAAAATTTGATTTTTCTCAATTTTTTGCCCCCACGGGGACGGTGCTGGGCCGGTATACCCAGGGTTAAAGGGTTAACCCTGATATCTAACATTTTACCCATTTAGCCTATATATACTGAGTTACATTGTGTACATCCGATTGAATACACACAACCAACAACATTATCCAGGCTATTCTTATTAGGCATGATTTAACAGTATTATTATACTTAAAGACTACATTGATGCCAATTGCTTTAAGTAAAGTCGGAAGATATTGAAAATTAACACGGTAAGGTAGGCTAAGGATATTTTTAGCTCAAATTCCTTTACAGTTACATTATTATAATACCTATTCTTGGCTTTCCTAAGACAGTTATCTAAAAATGAAATAAGATAACATAATTTAGTACCAATATTCATGATATTGCATAACTCAGAATCTAAAAATTCAGGACTGACAATTAGGGTAAAACAGCATAAATATGCATGTAGAACAGCTAATAATTCCAATGCTTTGTTTAACCATATGTATAGATGTAATCATAGCATCAAGTGGGATAGTTCTAAAGCACTTCTTGAAAACAGATAGAAAGAAATATTCTAGAATGTGCATTTATCCATTTTAAAAACAATTTCAATAACAGTGTGGGAACGTATAAAATTGACAATATCTTGTTAAAACTCCTTTTGCCTCTCATTAACTCTTGTTAAGTATGCGCTAATTGTTTTGGTTTCTGCTATGTTGTATATATTTAAGGGCATCTTGCCTTCTCTCTTCATTCCCTGATGAGGTGTAGCTCTGAATACACGAAAGACCTTGGAATCATTTTTCTTTCACCTTGTGGGTTTGCAGCATTCATTCATTTCATGTGTTTAATTGCGAAATTCATCCCATATATACAGGGTGTACATAAAGTCAGGATCTATGTGAAATAATTATTTTTTTCTATTTTTCTTTTCAGAAGCCCTTAGAATGAATACAGAAGAGCGTGTGGCAATAGTAATTTGGCGAATCGAGGGAAAGAAATACAATGACATCAGAGAGAAGTTTAGAAGGAGATTTCATAAGCCGGGGCCAATAGACAAGACAATACGAAAATTGGTGAACAAATTTAAACGAACGGGATCTGTAAATAATGAAGCAAGATCAGGACGACCGTGTATGTCAGATCTTACCGTGAATGCAGTACGTGGAATTATCACTGAGGAGCCACGTACGTCCGTTCGTGCTGCATCACACAGACTCGGCCTCCCAACATCATCTGTGCACAAAATTCTGAAAGTTAATTTGCAGAAGAAAAGCTATCATTTGCAGGTTTTACATGATTTACATGAGGAAGATTTCCCTCGACGAAGTGCTGTGTGTGCTGATCTCGTAGAACAAATCTGGAGTGATAATTTAATGGACAAAACACTTTAGTGATGAAACCACTTTCCATACGTGTGGAAAAGTAAATCGCCATAACTGTCGAATTTGGGCAGATGAAAGACCGAATGATTTCATCCAAAATTGGGAGAGAGACTCACCTAAAGTTAATGTCTGGATAGGTTTAACAAAATCTAAGGTTTATGTTCCTTTTTTCTTTGCTGAAGCTACAGTTACGGGGCTTATTTATCTGGACATGTTGCAGCAATTCCTTGAACCTCAGCTGATTGGGGATAGGATTGTTAGTACCGTCGTCTATCAACATGATGGTGCTCATTGTCACTATGCCAAAATTGTTCAGGATTATCTAAATGGACGTTTTCCAAATTACTGGATTGGACGCGGAAGCAACAGACCTTGGCCAGCGAGATCACCAGATTTAACCCCTTTATATTTCTTTGCATGGGGCTTTATCAAATCGCATGTCTATCAGACGAAGATTACGAGTCTTGAAAACTTACGTATACGAACTGCTGCAGATAACATAACCCCGCAAATGCTCCAGAATGTGTTTAGAAATGCTGCAGAACGATTTGAGCTGTGCAGGGATACTGATGGGCATCACGTCGAATCCTACTCTTAATTATTTAATAAATGTTACCACTTTATCATTTTATGATTGAATTCCATATTATTTCCAAGTGCTTCACAAAAATAGATCCTGACTTTATGTACACCCTGTATATATATATATATATATATATATATATATATATATGAAAATTATTTCACGAAAGTAACACGTGAAAAATATTTATGATGAATAAAACCACGAAGGAAAGGAAACACAAAATGGTGCTCAAGCGCTTTCGTCCATTTTTCCCGGGCTTTTTAGGCATTGTTAATGTACTTAAACTTTTGGATATTAATGTAGTATTTTCATATAACAATATTGTGAAAAATATCATAGTAAAAAATAGCCCTACCAATAATTCAGGCATTATCTATAAAATTGGTTGTAAACAATGTGATTCCTTTTACATAGGTCAGACGGGAAAGGATTTGCACACACGTATAAAACAGCATCAATATTCCGTTAGAACAGGACAGTTGTCCAGTGCCCTTTTTGTCCATTTGTCAGAGTTAGCCCACTGTATTGATTGGAATAATGCTTCAGTTTTATTCCATTCAAGCAACATTGTTAATAGAAATATTCTTGAGTCTGCCATTATCCAACTTTCAAATAACTTCAACATAAGCAAAGGTCTTTTTCAACTCGATCCTGTTATTTTGAATTCCTTTAAAACAGATTTAGATAAGAAGGGTAAAACATTAAATCTTTGGTAAACTTGTCTTCTACTTTATTAACTTTTAATTTGCATTTTATTTTTTATATATATCGAAACCTGACCATAGGCAGCAGTGTGTTAAAACCCGGGCAGAGTTCCAGTATAAATTTTTATTTTTATAATCCATTTGATCTTGTGCTAAAAATCGATATTTTTCCTTACAAATCTGTACGCCTCACTGGTAATCCTTTAAGGTTTTAATTTTAATTTTTTATTTTTACTTCTCTGTTTATTGTATATATATGTATGTATGTATGTATGTATATATTTGTATATATAGATATGTGTGTGTATATATATATATATATATATATATATATGTGTGTGTGTATGTATATTATTTATTTTTTCTTTTCTTTCTGTAACCTATATATAGGCTGTAACCTTTTTATGTACTTCAGTGTTCCTGAGGATGTCATTAGACGAAAGCGCTTGAGCACCATTTTGTGTTTCCTTTCCTTCGTGGTTTTATTCATCATATATATATATATGATGAATAAAACCACGAAGGAAAGGAAACACAAAATGGTGCTCAAGCGCTTTCGTCTAATGACATCCTCAGGAACACTGAAGTACATAAAAAGGTTACAGCCTATATATAGGTTACAGAAAGAAAAAAAAAAGAAAAAAGAAATAACACACACACACACATATATATATATATACATACATATCTATATATACAAATACATACATACATACATATATATGCAATAAACAGAGAAGTAAAAATAAAAAATTAAAAATTAAAACCTTAAAGGATTACCAGTGAGGCGTACAAATTTGTAAGGAAAAATATCGATTTTTAGCACAAGATCAAATGGATTATAAAAATACAAATTTATACTGGAACTCTGCCCGGGTTTTAACACTCTGCTGCCTATGGTCAGGTTTCGATATATATAAAAAAATAAAATGCAAATTAAAAGTTAATAAAGTAGCAGACAAGTTTACCAAAGATTTAATGTTTTACCCTTCTTATCTAAATCTGTTTTAAAGGAATTCAAAATAACAGGATCGAGTTGAAAAAGACCTTTCCCGGGCTTTTTAGGCATTGCTAATGTACTTAAACTTTTGGATATTAATGTAGTATTTTCATATAACAATATTGTGAAAAATATCATAGTAAAAAATAGCCCTACCAATAATTCAGGCATTATCTATAAAATTGGCTGTAAACAATGTGATTCCTTTTACATAGGTCAGACGGGAAAGGATTTGCACACACGTATAAAACAGCATCAATATTCCGTTAGAACAGGACAGTTGTCCAGTGCCCTTTTTGTCCATTTGTCAGAGTTAGCCCACTGTATTGATTGGAATAATGCTTCAGTTTTATTCCATTCAAGCAACATTGTTAATAGAAATATTCTTGAGTCTGCCATTATCCAACTTTCAAATAACTTCAACATAAGCAAAGGTCTTTTTCAACTTGATCCTGTTATTTTGAATTCCTTTAAAACAGATTTAGATAAGAAGGGTAAAACATTAAATCTTTGGTAAACTTGTCTGCTACTTTATTAACTTTTAATTTGCATTTTATTTTTTTATATATCGAAACCTGACCATAGGCAGCAGAGTGTTAAAACCCGGGCAGAGTTCCAGTATAAATTTGTATTTTTATAATCCATTTGATCTTGTGCTAAAAATTGATATTTTTCCTTACAAATTTGTACGCCTCACTGGTAATCCTTTAAGGTTTTAATTTTTAATTTTTTATTTTTACTTCTCTGTTTATTGCATATATATGTATGTATGTATGTATGTATTTGTATATATACTGTAGATATGTATGTGTATATATATATATATGTATGTGTGTGTGTGTGTGTATATATGTGATTTCTTTTTTCTTTTTTTTTTCTTTCTGTAACCTATATATAGGCTGTAACCTTTTTATGTACTTCAGTGTTCCTGAGGATGTCATTAGACGAAAGCGCTTGAGCACTATTTTGTGTTTCCTTTCCTTCATGGTTTTATTCATCATAAATATTTTTCGCGTGTTACTTTCGTGAAATAATTTTCATATATATATATATATATATATATATATATATATATATATGAATAGAAACGACGTAAATAAAGAGCGTCTCTGCACACGGGGAAGAGAAATAACGAATAAATGAAAAATGAGGCGAACCACCCGGGAATCAAACCCAGGGCCTTCCAATTGCCGGTTGGATGCGCTACCATTACACTACGGACCTCGATCAGTCATAAATCGAAATTCTCCTACATAGGGCAGAAACCAATGCCCTGAGAGGGCACCCTCGCAAATCGTGAATATGTGCATTTAACTGCAATGACCACGCAGTATATAAATGAATAGAAACAACGTAAATAAGGAGCGTCTCTGGACACGGGGAAGAGAAATAACGAATAAATGAAAAATGAGGCGAACCGCCCGGGAATCGAACCCAGGGCCTTCCAATTGCCAGTTGGATGCGCTACCATTACACTACGGACCTCGATCAGTCATAAATCGAAATTCTCCTACATAGGGCAGAAACCAATGCCCTGAGAGGGCACCCTCGCAAATCGTGAATATGTGCATTTAACTGCAATGACCACGCAGTATATAAATGAATAGAAACGACGTAAATAAGGAGCGTTTCTATTCATTTATATACTGCGTGGTCATTGCAGTTAAATGCACATATTCACGATTTGCGAGGGTGCCCTCTCAGGGCATTGGTTTCTGCCCTATGTAGGAGAATTTCGATTTATGACTGATCGAGGTCCGTAGTGTAATGGTAGCGCATCCAACTGGCAATTGGAAGGCCCTGGGTTCGATTCCCAGGCAGTTCGCCTCATTTTTCATTTATTCGTTATTTCTCTTCCCCGTGTGCAGAGACGCTCCTTATTTACGTTGTTTCTATTCATTTATATACTGCGTGGTCATTGCAGTTAAATGCACATATTCACGATTTGCGAGGGTGCCCTCTCAGGGCATTGGTTTCTGCCCTATGTAGGAGAGTTTCGATTTATGACTGATCGAGGTCCGTAGTGTAATGGTAGCGCATCCAACCGGCAATTGGAAGGCCCTGGGTTCGATTCCCGGGCAGTTCGCCTCATTTTTCATTTATTCGTTATTTCTCTTCCCTGTGTGCAGTGACGCTCCTTATTTACGTCGTTTCTATTCATTTATATACTGCGTGGTCATTGCAGTTAAATGCATATATATATATATATATATATATATATATAAAATTAAAAGTTTACAATGTTTACCTTAATTTTGGATTTCAAATATTAATTGAAAAATGAGTAAGCAATATATATATATATATATATATATATATATATATATATATATATATATATATATATATATATATATATATATATATATACCGTTTCACGATTATATGGTAATTTTTCAAATTGAATTTTGATAAACGCACACACTTTTATTTTTTTATATAAAGGAAGAAAAACAAATAGACAAAATATCATTTTATTTGAATGATAAAAAGGCACCCCTCAGATGGCACTTCTTTTACATTAATGGATAATTAGAGCAAATATAAGACTGAACGAAAAATATGTTTTAAAACAAAGAGACTTAAATTCTATTTAAGACATATATTGATTAAGAATATAGGGATTTCAGTGGCTGAGGGACCTCCTTTCTCTGATTTTCAATGATTTCAAAGGCCAGTTGTCTCTCTTCCTCACTCTTTGTGAGCTTCTCATTAAACTCTGTAGCCAGTTTGACTCCTCGTTCAGCACAGTCGTTGATTACTTTGACTGCCATGACCCGATTACGGTGCTCCTCAATGTCTTCAAGTTTCTTGGGAATTTCTATTTTCAAACACTTGAAGAAGTCTTGTGTTTGAGTTGTGACAAAACTGGTAATCTTTAAGTCATTGGGGTTTTGCAACATTCGGGGGTCCACCTTTCTTGCCCTCACTTTTCGAGGAGGCGCGTGGTGAAGGTTGTGGAGCATTAGAACCTTATCTTCAGTCACGAGGTTTGAGAAAAAGCCAAATCCTACAAGATCCTCACTCAAGTACCAACCATGGTTCTGAAGTTTTTTGAGGGCTGTAGCACCCACTTCCTTATCAACCTGGATCTTGTAGATATGTAGCATCTTGAGGAGGGCCAAATCATTTGCTGGAGCATCAATTCCAACTGGAGATGTATACCAAGCTTGAAGTTAAACTGTCACTGAAAAGGCGTTTATTCGTATCAGAGCTTGTTTTTCATGAGGGGTGAGAAGGAATTGGTTCCTAAATAAGTAAATTTTTAAGGAATAGATGCCCTTTCCCATCCATCTAGCTCTGCTGTAAGCTCCTGGGTAGTGGAATCTGCTATCAGAGCCTTTATTTGTTTTAGGCATTGGACAACCAAGGAAGATAAGTGCAAGTTCTAAGTATTCCCTGTAGTCACCTCGAGTGTGGCCCTCTTGAAGTTTGGAGTTGATGAAAGAAATAAGCTTGTCTCTGTGCTTCAAGATCCAATGATCTAAAGATTCTGAGGTGAGATCATTGGGTTCATAGGGCTTGTAATTCTGCTGATCAATGTTATCCCAACAATCTCTGAATCGATTGAAAAGGGAATTTGTGGACCCGAAGAAGAGAAAAACATGTCAAAAACTGCAGTGATAAGAAGCTCGTGGATATGGTGGCGGCATGCCAGAAAAAGGAGTGATCTCTGAAGGGCCTTTTGGATGATGGTACAAGCCCCAGCATGGATACTTGTATTGCTTGCAGTAGTATCAAAACAAAGGCCTGCTACCCACTCATTTACTTGTGGCCATTGCTTCAAGACATCTAAAACTGCTCTCCCCATTTCTTCTCCCGTTCCAGAAATAAGCTTTGGAATAGACAGTAATTTTTCTAATTCGCCTGCACCAGTCACAACAATGGGCATTACATCAATCTTACCCCCATGCATGGATGGAAGAAGCTTTCCATCAAAATGAATTATTAAAGGGGTATTTGGTTGGAAACTGGCTTTAATGTCTTCTCCCATCTGCATCCGTGTTGATCGCCGAGACCTGTAGATAGAGGATGATGAAAGTGTGATCTCTTCAATTTCCACTCCAGCAGCTGAAAGGGCAGGTGCCACAATGTGCATAGCAGCTCTTGCAGATGTTCCAGTGCGGTCCAGAGCAGCCAAGAACTTTTTATCCCTAACAATTACACCTGGTTCAAGCTTCTCCTTTTTTGAAGATGATGATGAGAGTGCTCTGTAGAACAATTCATCACCAGATGATTCTTCACTTCCTCCTGAACCGGAATTTTCACATTGGTTGAGATCCACAACCTTTGTCAATTGCCTCATTTCTTCCTTTGATTTCCTGCGAAGTTTTTCCATTCTTTCCATGCTTATCTGTCGTGCTTTTGCCTTTCTTGAAAACTCCTTGTCTTCTGGACCCATAATCATTTTCCGATCGTTCCTTTGATCCTTAAGAAAATCTTTATCCTCCTGCAATTTTATTTCTGTTTCCACTTCTGAATGAGCTACATCGAAAAGCTTCTTTAAGCTGGTGACAAATTCTGCTTCATTCTTCTCTTGGGTAGGAGTTCGTCGAGTTCGGTTCTTGACCAGCCCTTCATGCTTATTGTAAAGCCTTTTAAGCTCTGAGACAATATAAGGCTTGTGGGATGTAATTAAGGAGGCTTTTTCCCACATAGCAATAACTTCGTTGGCTACAGTTGCGCAAGCTACAGAGACATTTTGCTTTCCCACCTTAATGTGATAAAAAAGACGTTCAAGGACATCACTGTTAGTTGGAAGCTGCTTCTCAGAAAAACCCTCTTCCAGCACTTGTCCGACCAACCAGACTTCACACTTGTTTCTGGTTTTTGCCATAATTCTGAGGGAAAAAGTTTTACCACCTGTTAGTCTTAATAATAATATAATATAATCATTAATCACTCACCTAAATTATATTATGACTTGATTACTGTAAGAAAGTTGTAAAGTAACATGAAGTAACCTTTCTAGAACAGTAAACTTGTGAAAATATCAGTAATTATAGATGAAAAAGCAAATAAAACATCATATAATCCATAAAGGGAAAATATGGAAATTCTAGAATAGTTATCCTGAAGGAAGAATTTTCTAGAATTCTCTCTAAAGAATATAGGGGGGTTACTGGACCATTCCTGAAAATGACCTACTTATCTTCCAATTTTATTTATGAATTTTATATATCAAATTTAAGAGGACATCACAAAATAAATAAATATATTTGCCAGAAAAATGAAAATTTTCTCATGACGGGTAAAATAGATATGCATTGAGGGGTGGGATAACAATAAGCTCTTGTCTTAATATTTTGCATGAAGTCTTTATTCATGACATATTACTTTTTTAGTATGTGTGCGTTGAGCCATCATAAATTTCAATTTTTCGAAACAGCCTAAATTATATATATATATATATATATTAGCAGATCCAGAATTTTTTAGGAGGGTGGCTGATGATCTGCATTATACAGTACTGATAACTAGTGATGTAGCGGATGTCATTTTTTTCACATCCGTGGATGCGGATGAGGATGTTTGATTTCAACATCCGCGGATGCGGATGCGGATGTCTACATTTTCGTTATTTTTTAGGATATATTCGAGATTTGTTGTGTTTAACGTATATAATAAGTTATATAGAGAGAGCTGTAGCTATAATGTAGTATAATTGATTAATTGTACAATAATTGCTGTACTTTTCTCTGAACATATAAAATAATATCAAGCATCTAACTAATATAGAAATCAATTAGTGAATTCGTCTGCAAATAAATTCGTTATATTTTGTTGAGTTTCAGCCACAATTAGAAACCATAATTGTGTTACCAGGATGCGGGACATGAACCCAACTCAAATGCACCCCACCGACCTCTTTCCCCAACCTCCACCCTTATAGAAAGAGATCTTTAATTAGCTTGATAACTATTTATATTAAGTTTAAAGTTTTATTAGGCATATTTATAAATGAGTAATTAAAATAAAGTAAACTAAGATGTTCATCGTTTAATGTTCAAACTTAATTATAGGAAGGTTATGCTTAAGGAACATTAATTTTTCTGCCTTTTCTGCTGCCAGTCTGTTTCTCTTTTCATATATTAATCCAGCACTGCTAAATAATCTCTCGCTTGGTACGTTTGTTGGAGGACAGGCTAAATGTTTCCTTGCAAGTTTACTCAAGTATGGATAGATATTCTGCGTATTTTTCCACCAACTAATAGGATTGTCACATGCAGCCAGGCGTTTTTCTTGGTGATAGCTCTCGATCATTTTTACTACATCTTTTGACATCGCGTAGGTCTCGTCATTGCTGCTTGACTCAAGAAACTGAGAGATATATTCTGTGATAGATTTGCTTGTTGAAGGTGTTGGTTCTGTCACTGAAACTTTTATTCTTTTGGTGGGTGGCGAAGCGACAGATTCAAGAGATTGAAGCTCTTCAACTGCTTTGCCAAGTGATGATTTAACTCGTTCTAATGTACTAGGTGAAAATAACTTAGCTTTGTAACGTGGATCTAAGTAGGTTGCAAGAGAGTAACTTCATACAAGAACAGCCTCTCGTCTTGTCGCTTGCATCACTTTTGCGCACAATGAACTAGTAGTTCTATTAATATAGTAGAATTTGATAATTTCCGCTTATTAATGACATTTTATCTCAACGGTCCACATCCGCACAACATCCACAGTCCAAAGTGCGGATGCGAGAAAATGTGCGGATGTTCCGCAGATGCGGATGTGACCTACATCACTACTGATAACATTTGATTTTTTTATTAACAATAAAACAAACATGCATATAAAACACCACCGATAGATGACAAAAATTGTATTATATGTATAAATTTTTTATAATTAGTACTTATAAGGGGAGTGGCTAGCCACCCTCCCTGTATCTGCTACTGATATATAATAGAGCATATGTAAAGCTAGCTACCGAGCTCATTGAGTTTAATATTTTGTAATGAAAATATTCTGGAATATTTTTTAAGTATTGTAATGAATATTGTAGTAAAATTTGTACTTCAAAAATACTAAAAAATTGGTGTATATACAATTATACATGTGCTTTCTGAATTAATAAACACTTGTTTACTCTTGGACTTTGATAATTTTTGTTCTTTCTTTTTATGCATTCGAGGAGCAATATATGAAAATCAGAAAATAAAGTTCACCATGTGGGTGTCCACTGTCCACTCCAATGACTACCAGACTTTTTAGTTTTTACTAAGCTAGATGGAAACTAGGAAAATACATTATAGGGCCTGTTTAAAACTACAGCTGTATTTAAAAAAAAAAAAATTTTTGTCAAAAAAGCAAATTAAAAATTAAATTTAAATCCATAAGTTACTCAGTAAGGCAAAAAGTGAAAGAAAATATACTTAATACTTATGCTATTATTAATATTGAACAAATCTTGGTATTTTTTTACAAGAGTACATTACAGGCTTTTGAGGAACTTTACCATAAAAATTTACCGTAAGATTTTGGTAATATTCCTGATCTATTAGGTTAGGTTATATATTAAAACTATCTTTTTCTGATGGTTTTTGAGGTTTGAATGAAATTAACCTTCATTTTTATTACAAATCTGATAGAAACTAAGGTTATATTTGTTCAAACTGCATAAAAAACCATCAGAAAAACATAGTTTTGATTTATAAAGCCTGTAATGTACACTTGTAAAAATTTACCCAAATCTTTTCCCTAAATTTCATTTATTAGATAATTGGCATTGGCACATCACTGGTTGAAATTACATTTGTTTTTTTTTGTTGTTTAATATTGCACAACTTAATGAGTTTATCATAGGCCAAAGCAAGTCTTTGGTGTGTCACCTTTTTAGTAGAGTTGTAAGCTTAACCAGTCCAATTCACAATTGTCAGAGAATACTTGTAGGGAGAGGATATGGTAATATGGTATTGTGTGTGTGTGTGTGTGTGTGTGTGTGTGTGTGTGTTACTGTATTTTCACACAGTGACACCTACTATAGGTATCATTTTGAGCCAAAATAAAGGAAACCTAGGTCCCCTCTAGATAAAATCTGTGCCCTCCCAGCAGAGGGCTTCTGGATCCACCCGTGACTGTAGTCAGTACCACACACCTGACCTCTTAAAAACTGTTTTGTAAGGAGAGTATATGTGACCAATAGATGTAAATAATTTTTTCTTTAACTTGAAGAAAGTAGGAAATCCTTTCTGCCAGAATACTCTCCTCTTAAACCTTTAGACACAATGACCATTGCAGAATGATTTTTTATTAGCATAAAACATGGTATTCAACTTCTCTTCATGCGGGGGGGGGGGGAGTTGCCATTTACACAGTTTGACACTTTTACAGAAAGGCCTTGGAAATGAAATCTGCATCTAAAGGGTTAAAGGTAAAATTTACTATATCTTTTAATTCCATTTACCTATCACCCTATACCCTTGCTTTCAAATGATATGTTTTTTAGTCCATTTTTTATCCCTTTCTTTCTTTTAATCCTTTGTCCCAATTTCTTTCTGCCAGCTAAATTTCTTTCTTGTAACAATGCTACTAGGATATATGTCATTCCATGTCAAATCAACACAGCAGTTTTCATGACCACCTTGGATTCCAATAAAATTTGGCATGCTTCTTGGGTATGGTAAGTGCATGCTTCAGCCAGCCTTTCAGTTTACTGTTGGTTCTGGTAGAGTGAAGTTGTGTTTCATTCTTTGGAAAGTCAGTAATTCTGCTATGTGTAGAATTAAATATTTTTTCAGAGTTTAAAATGGTTGCAAGTGTTTCAAATGTTAAAGAACTTAATGTTTTGAAATAGTGTTTTAATCCTTTTAGTGTAAATCACTGTGCTAGTTCCAAGAAAAATCTGACACCTGTGTTGGAGTGGATGATAAAAAAGTACCATACCCAGTATTAAAGGACAAAAAATCTGCAATAAATTTAGGAAAACCATTGCAAATTTGCCTGAAACTTGTGGAAATGCAACATCTGATACTTCAAACTCAGACTGTGACATAAATCCAGTTGATGAGAAAAAAGAGAACTTGGATGTTAGTTTTAATACTGAGCCAGGGTATGTTGTTTATTCCTTAAATGATACACTACAATCAATAGAAGAGTTACCAGTTTGCATTAAAAAGTAACAGGTGAAGTATCCAAAACAGAAATTTAAGGTCGAGAGAGCTGTGGAAAGAAATATTTTTAATTTATCACATTCCAATAATAGTGACTGTTCAGATGAAAGTGATATTATAGCACAGTTTAAAAAAAACGAAAAGTCCAGATTTTAACTATTCTTCCTCTGAGCTGATCAATTACACAAATCCAACAATAATTCAAAGCCTCAAATTATCTGGTTTGGAGTGCCAAGAAATTAGTGGTTGAGAAGGGGATTTCGTCAAACCCAAATGTGAAACAAAGCAAAGTGCTGTCTCCTGCAACCATTGAAATTGTGAAACAATTTTATTTCTGATAATATTAGTAGGCTCATGCCAGGCAGGAAAGACTTTCTGTTAATGTGGAAGGCAACAAGACAAGGTTCACCTTCAGAAATGATTGATTTTGTGTAATCTAAAAGAAGCCTATTCAATTTTTAAGGAACAGAATCTTGAAAAGTTGATAGGCTTCTCAAAGTCTACAGAATTATGACCAAAGAACTGTGTGTTGGCTGAAGCCAATGGTACTCAAACAGTATGTGTTTGTACCATTCACCAGAAGGTGAAACTTGGGGTTTTAGGAGCAAAGTCACATGCTTTAACTGAGGACAGAGAGAATCCAATTAAAACTTATGAAGACTGCTTCACCAAAATTATCTGTAATGTGCCAGGCATAAAATTCTATCTGAGGGATCACATACGTCATCAGTGAAAAGGAATCACACTGTGCTACTGAGAAATTAGAAACTAGCTTTGCATATTGTAAATAATTATCCATACACATAATATCCCTATTTTTAATTTTAATAATTTTAATGACTAAAAGGTGGGCAATTCCAGGACAGATCATGCAGTGCTTAGCACCACACCCCTTCCAACTTTCCTATAATTTGTTGTATAGCATTGTCTAAACCAAAAAACCCAAAATTTCCAGTTTCAGATTGGTCAGACTTACGGTTCAAAAGTTATGGCCCTTTCAACTTTGGGGGTTCTGAGGGACCCCCCAATCATATGAACAACATATCTTCCCCCTAAAATGTCTAAATAAACACAAAGTCTCCACCCCTTTGTTGTCATACATAAATACACATCCTAAAATACAACTCAATCTTGAAATGACAGAAATTGTGTCAAAACATGATGACTTCAGAAGATTTTTTTACCAAATTACAAAATTTGTCATCAGAACCTTTACCCAAAAAATTACACAATTTTTGTCATTGGAATTCGAATGTGTTAATAAAGATAGCCTGAATCAAAAGCTAACACTACTAGTGTTATGTACTATTGAGAACTTTATCAAATGAAGTGTGCTTAGGAAGCAGTGTTCTCTTCTCTTGTTTATTGTGTACATGTGTGAAATAATTAGCTTATAGAGGCATATATTGAGGAAATATTTTTGGGGCATTCCAGGACAAATCACCCAAAAAATTAAAAAATTTGTCACCACTCCAACCCAGATTTTGATGAAAATTGACATATGGGGTTCTTCCGGGTGCTGATTTCACTGGTTTAACCCTTCGTGGGCTGATGGGGTCCAGTGGACCCCAAGCATATTTCAAAAATCTGCCATTCATTCAAATATTATTTTTAGAGCCTGGTCATCTATGACTTTTATTGTATGTAGGTATGATATATACTCACAAAATATTAGAGAAAAATGTCACACCATTTGGAAGTGACAGGGTAGCAAACTTGAATGGGGTCTGCCTTACCCCACCTCGCCTGCAATGTGACTAATTTATTTTAATTTTTTTTTCAGATTTTTTCATAAATTTTCTTACATTTTCATTCTAATGGCAACGTCAATTCCAATATCGACGTTTTATGCTCCTAGCAGGGTGGGAGAGGGAGATGTAGACCAACCAAATTTGTCAGATGATAGTGAATCAGAAGTAGACTTATCTGATGCTAGTGAATATGAATATGTTGAACAATCTTCTGACAGTGACTTTAGTGGTTTTGATAGTGACAATGCAAGAGATCATGATGATGATGATGACAATATTGTGTTAGGGAAAGATAACTTTGTGTGGTGCACTGAGCCTCCCCGGCTTAGACGAAATGTGAGGCAAAACATTGTTCGTGAAGAAGGTGGTGTTCATGAAAGTGTACCTACGCATGCTGCATCTGCTACTTTCAGCTTCTTTATCACAGATGAAATTGTTGAATTGGTTCTCGATGCAACAAATCAAAAAGGTGGTGCTCTCTATGGTGAAAAATGGAAACAGCTGGATTCTATTGAGCTGATGGCATGGCTAGGACCATCTCAGATCTGGGCTGGACAAAGATAGTACCAAATAATTCATCAACTGGGCGGAAGCTAAGACCGGTCCACCAATTTATCATGCTTCTATGAGCCGTGACCGTTTCAAAGAAATAAAAAGGTCAATAAGATTTGATAACATGACTACTCGTGCAGAACGAAGGAATGGTGAACAAGGCAAGTTGGCGCCTATATTCGAAGTTTGGCAGAAGTTTATTGAAGCATGTCAAATAAACTATAAAGCCAACACATATGTAACTGTGGATGAATCTCTACTCGCATTTCGAGGGAAATGCTCATTCAAAGTATACATGCCATCTAAACCAGATAAGTATGGCATAAAGGTTTGGAGTATGGCTGACGTTAAGAATGGATATCTTCTAAATGGCCATATATACAGTGGAAAAGGTCCTGAAGGTCCAGAATGCCACCAAGCCCAAAGAGTTGTTCGAGATCTTACTTCAACTATTGTGAAGTCAGGAAGAAATGTTACCACTGACCTGTTTACTGATGTTGACTTTGCCATAGAACTACTTGATAAAAATTTAACACTCTTAGGAACTATGAAGAAAAATAAGTGCCAAATACCTAAATCATTTCAAGCCTCAAATGATCGTCAGCACTATTCATCAAAGTTTGGCTTTAGTAGGGACCAGCATCTTATGATATGCAGCTATGTCCCAAAGGTAAGAAAGGCAGTTCTCTTATTAAGCACCATGCATTTCGACCAAAAAAAGCAGCAGTAAGAACCTTTCAAACCTGATGTAATCCTAGATTACAATGCCACAAAAGGAGCTGTTGATCAATTAGACCAACTTATCAAAACTTACTCATGTAAGCGCATAACAAACAGAATGGCCATTAGTTATCTTCTACTGGATGGTAGATGTTGCAGCTTACAATGCTAGTTGCTGTTTCATGGAGAAAACCCCCGATGTGTATCGAGGGAATCAAAGGCGAAGGAAATTTCTGGCAGACTTAGCAGAACAGCTCTGCAAACCAGCAATCCAGAAATGTTTTGAGTCAGCTGGTAGATATTTGCCAAAGCATGTTAGAGCAATAGCATGTATGGAGGCATTTATGGATGAGGTAGAAGCAGCACCCCAGCCAAGGCCTAATCCAGGAGGTAGGAAGAGATGTGGAAAGTGCCCGAGGAAGATGGATAAGAAGACGAGAAAGTCATGCAGAAAATGTGATGTGCCTCTTTGCGAAAGTCACTCCAACTATGTATGTGATGACTGTGTACAGTAAACATTGTTTCATATGTTCTATGTTTCTATTTCTTTCTATTCTATAATCTATATTGTGAATATAAAAAGTGTTTCTGAGTGCTGAATTCTTTAAGTTATAAAATTCTTAAATAAATGTAAAAAAAAAAAAAAAAAGACACACACACATGGTGAATTGGCTCTACGTGCCGTGTCCTGGGCAGCATATGTACAAACTTTAGTATATATAAACTTAAGCATATGGCAGAAATTCACCATTGAAGTTTGGGGTCTGGGTGACCCCACATAGTCTTCTTTGTTAGTCGGTCCCACCTAGCCCACGAAGGGTTAAATAAAAAAGTTCTATGATAGTTTTTGAGATATGGGCCCCCAAAATCTCAGGGGCCCCACTTTACCACCTAACTTTAATAGCCAATAACTCCCAAATATCTTGTCATACACCTATAAAACTATACATTTTTAGAATCATGAAGAGATCTATTAAATGATATCACATTCAAATGTGTAGAACAATAATGAAAATCCTCCCCCTTTTTTATTTTTTTTTGACCCCCACCCCTCCTAGACAGTGAAATTGAAATTTTTTTTTTCATTTATTAAACTTCCATTAATTGTTAAAAGATACAAACAATAAAAAACGTATCAAGTTGCAAGATATTTTAAAAATTATTGAAAAAATATGTACATTGTGAAATTTTGACATTTTTACACAGACTAAAATAGAGAACTACAAATGATATATTTACATCCTATGTATAACTCATATTCACGCAGTCTCTCTCTCTCTCAAATGTTCGTTAATTATGCTTATTTTTATTACCGATGTGCTTATTTTGAGTCAAATCATATCTTATTTTTGAGATTTACCACTGTGTATTTTTAGTAATGAAAAATGGTTAGATACTGTGATGATCCTTTAAAAAAACATAAGAAAAAGATACACAAGGATATAAGAACCATCAGCCAATCACTTTATGATCAATGTAAATGGAAACTACAAAGGAATACCATACTATGTAGCAACTGTAGAAAATTATTGACCCAGAGACCAGAGTTGCTATCAACATCAGAAAGTGATGAATATGATCAAAGTATATCAAGTAATGCCAAAGAAGAGGTTTCTCAAATTCTAGAAAGTCTTGCTGTGACTCCAGTGAAGAAGCATAAGTATTTAATGATAGGTACTTTTTATATTTATAATTTTTTATTTATATTATTTATTTATAATGCATTTACTTTCAAGACAGTTTTTCTGCAACATTAATTATTATTGTCCATATATATCAAATGTAGTCAAATATTTATTAATTAAAAAATTTCAGATGGTTTGGGTTCCTCAAGAAAAGATGCAAATGCTCTTCAAACAATAGAAAAAGCACGTCGTTCTTTAAAACGAAAGCTAGAAACACGTTTAGAAACTGAGATCCCAAGCCCATCAAAAGCTACAAAGTTGAATCATGAAACTCAAAGGTATGAATTTTAAAATGATACGCTATTATTAAGTAGGAATATACCTAACCTAAAACTGAAGCATAAAAACAAAATGTAGATATTCACCTTTGATAGTAGAAACTAGAAGCACAACTGCCTAAAGATTGGAGATCAATGAGGGCCCATTAAATCATTTGGAATACATCTGGTCACAAACTAAAATGATACAGGGTTTTGATAATATTTGGTCACAAAATAATTTTTGGTTTAATTTGACTATCTCAAAGAATGCTCATTTTGTTACGCTTGAAATCAATATTATAATCCAAAAAATTTAATATGCACATGTAATGTATTGTTTATAGCTATTATACATTCATGAATTTGTTTCAGGTCAATGATTCATCTCATGAATGAACTGGTGGAAGCTTTCCATTCTACTGACAGTTATGAGAGGAAACTCAAAATATTGACATTATCTCCATTTACCATATCACAAACTATAAATCTATTTCAGACAACTGAATATTTAGTTAAGAAAAGCAGAAATATAAAAAAACAACTTGGAATTATTCCTGAAATTGAACTCATGTCAAAAGGAAAAGTAATAACTAAAGGTACTAAAGATTTTGTTCAGAAATTTTTCGAATCAGATGAAATTAGTCATTTGTGCCCAGGTACAAAAGAGTGCCTGAGTATCAGAAATGAAAGTGGGTACAAAGAATCTGTGCAGAAAAGACTGGTGTTAATGAATCTGAAAGAAACTTTTAGTCTCTATAAAAATAATCCAGATAGTCCCCAAATTGGCTTCTCTAGTTTTGCCAGCCTTTGCCCCAGACATTGTGTTTTAGCTGGAGCTGCTGGTACCCATTCTGTGTGTGTATGTACATACCACCAGAATGCCAAAATACAATTCTCAGCTTTGGGTATCAAAGGGTTGGAATACACAACTCTTATGGAGAAAGCAGTGTGTGATGCAAATATGTAATCTCTGTCCAAAAGAACGAGGTATTAAGAATTTTTTGCTCACTTTTCAAAGTGTTAACAATCCTGAATGTGAGGAAATAAAATATAAACAATGGGTTACTACAGATCGATGCAATATGGTTGAAAAACAGAATCTCTAGATGATTTTATAAATTCATTAAGCACAAAAACTGTCAAATTGACACATCATCACTTTATAACAAAGAATCAGAGTGCATTTCTAAAAAACTTGAATAATAATTTAAATAGCCATACAGCTGTAGTTCTTGGTGACTTTTCAGAAAACTACTCATTTGTAGTACAGGATGCAGCCCAAGGTTTTCATTGGGAAAATACCCAATGCACAGTGCATCCCTTTGTGTTATATTATAAGGAACCAGAAAGTAATGAAACAAAACATTCAAGTTATTGTTTTTTATCTCCAAATATAAAACATAACACTACAATGGTTTACACTTTTTAAATACACTCATACCTATTTATTAGAAAATCCCACCTTCATATCAAAAAATTACATTATTTTACTGACAGATGTGCAGGACAATATAAAAATCATTTCAACTTTGTTAACATTTGTAAACATGAAGATTTTGGGTTGGAACGTGAGTGGCATTTCTTTGCCACAAGCCATGGTAAGAGCGCTTGTGATGGTATTGGGGATACAGTGAAAAGATCTGTAGCCAGAGTGAGTATGCAGAGAACATTCACAAATCAAATATTAACACCAGAAGACATGTTTGAATTTTGTTCAAACAATATGTATAAGTGACAGCATAAAAATTTTTTTTAATAAATTCTGAAGAAATTGAAGCCATGGAAAAATTTTTAAATGACATATAAAAAAAGTATGCAGCTAACAGGAACACAAAAATTCTACAGATTTGTACCTATTAATGCAAATAACATAAAAGCATTTGAATTTTCTTCTGATGAAGTTGGTGAAGTGAGGATTATAAGCAAAGCTTTTCTGAGTGAAGATAATATTGAAGTTAATCCGAAAATAGGAGAGTACATAGTTTGTACTTACAATGATCAGAAATGGTTGGGATTTGTACATTCCTATAATGAGGAATTTGATGACTTTGAGGTTAGCTTTTTGCACCCATCAGGATATAGTGTTTACTATTACTTTCCACAAATCAGAGATACATGCCACATATCAAGAGATAAAATTTTAGGTTTATTAAGCACACCAACTTTAAAGCCAGGAACAATGCATATTCAATATGTTTTCCCAGAAATGAGTTGAAAAAACTCATGCAATTATTAATTATGAATGAACTTGATGTAATATGTGTGTTCAATTTGTATTTTTGCTGTTTATTTTCATTCATGTAATATATCATTTGTAGTTCTCTAGTTTAGTCTACAGGCGTAAAAATGTCAAAATTTCACAATGTACATATTTTTTCAATAATTTTTAAAATATCTTGCAACTTGATACCCACATTTTTTATTGTTTGTATCTTTTAACAATTAATGGAAGTGTAATATATGAATTTTTTTTTTTATTTCACTCTCTAGGGTGGGTGGGGGTAAAAAAATAAAAATAAAAAGGGGGGGGGGGAATTTTTAGTATTCTTCTACACATTTGAATGTGGTATCATTTTATAGATCTCTTCATGCTGATTCTAAAAATGTATAGTTTTATAGGTCTACAACAAAATGTTTGGAAGTTATTACCCATTAAAGTTAGGTGATAAAGTGTGGCCCCATATCTCAAAAACTATGGGTCATAGAACTTTTTTATTTGAACCAGTGAAATCAGCACCCGGAAGAACCCCATATGTTAATTTTCATCAAAATCCAAGTCAGAGTGGTGACATGCACTGGGTGATCTCTCCTGGAATGCCCCTTTTCTTTGCAGAAATTCACAGTACATGCTGTAGCTATGTATGGTACTTAGTAGAAAATGGCAACTAAATGTAAAGACTATACCTATCATTGCTGTAACCCATTCAAAACACAAAAAAGTTATTGGGAGTGCTTTGAGATCAATCCCAAATCATGTTATTCAAAATAATGATCCTGTACATGGCTTAAGTCATTCATCAAAAGTTTGTACAAACTGTTTGAAGAAAATCAATAAAAATGATGAAACAACAGTTATTCAGCAAGAAAGTTCAGGAAATGATACTTGTACACCTGAACGTTCATCATAAAAATCTTTATCTAAGTGCATGAATGTTCAAGAAGCATACTTTGAAAGAGAGCAGCTAGACAAGACTCTTGAACAGCTTGATGTCACCCCAATAAAATTATTAAGTGTACATTCTATACTTTTATAATTCCATTGTTCTATACTATATATATATACACCAGGTGTCCGAGAATTATCTGTACAATTTTTGGCTGTTATTAAAAGTCAACCATGAAGTGTAGAAATTCCAGTGTTGTCCCATTTTACAGAGAAACTCATTAAGTTTTTTCTTTTTTGTATGCGGGTGACAGACATTAATGATTTAAAAGCAAGAATCACAGCTGCTATTGAGCGAATTGATGTGGATATGCTGCAGCTACATGGCAACATTTGGATTATCGATTGGATGTTTTGCGAATCACTGATGGTGCACATATCGAATGTTTGTAACAACGTTACTTTAATAAAAGAAACTTTTGAAAATACAGATTCCAAATAATCTTGTTTAAGAATTTTACGTGTGTTATCAAGAATTTTATTAAAAGATGAAATTGTACAGATAATTTTCAGACACACTGGAATTTCTAAAAAACTTGTCAAAACTTGGTATCAGAAAAAACTTAATGAGATTCTCTGTAAAATGGGACAACACTGGAATTTCTACAGTTCATGGTTGACTTTTAATAACAGCCAAAACTTGTACAGATAATTCTCGGACACCCTGTATATATAGCAGGTGGGCCAGAAAACTATTACCCAAATTTTGAAAAAATATTGTGGCTCACCCTGTATATTGATCTTATTGCTGAGGCTGTATGTTGTACCCATACTTTTACTCTTCCAAACGCTAGCTTTGAATCTAGATTCAACATCCCAGGAGTAAAGGTACAGGCTCACAACTGGAGGGATGTATCAGAATATGGTGCTCAATTGAAAGGCAAAGTCAGCAACTGATACTTTCATGTAGCTGATGAGAAAGCTTTTAACAGTGGCTGTATCCTCTAGTGTGGGACACATCAATGTGAAGAAGAGGCAATGTCAAACCGAAACATCAATACACTGGTGGCCAAACTTCCTCAAATCTCTGTGCAGCAGGCCATCTACAGTTGGCCAGAATGGCAGTCGATGGCCTGTTGTGTGGCACAGTCAGAGTGCCAATCAGCTCCTGGGGGCAGACCTATGACAGCGTGCTATTTTTTCATTTATGGGGAGCAATTGTGTGCTCCCTGGACTACTCTTACTCTCCAGCAACATTAAGACTAATCCAGGCCCCACTACAACTAACACATGTCACCATACACAAAGACAGACACAAAAAGACTGACACACATACAGAAGCATAATATTAACATATTACAGTACAACACAAATGGCCTGACAAACAAAATCCTTCAGCTTAGGAAATTCGTACACAAACAAAACATTCATGTAGTACTTATACAAGAAACAAAACTAAAACGCACACACAAAACACCCACCATCGCTGACTTCAAGGCAATCCATCAAGATCGTACTGGGGGTCACAGGGGTTGACTCATCACTTACATACGTAAAAGCATTAGCTACACTGATGCCACCCAAAACATTACAAGCACAATCCAAGCAGGTAACACAATAGAAATACAGGCAGTTAACATTAAAACACACACAAAACACAACACCACACTAATCAACATTTATATCCTACCAGATAGTTCACCTCGGGTGCCAGCCAATTACAATCCACAGTTACACAATCTAGCCTCTCTCACTAATGTAATCTTAGGAGGAAACTTCAATGCTAAAGACACTAGTTGGTACCTGCACAACAAAAACACCACCAGAGGCGCCAACAAAGCCACACAACTAAACAGCCTCTTCATTTTTAACAACACAGAACATACACATACACACACACACACCACATCAAGCAGGATATTCAAACTCCTCCCCAGACATAATGTTCTGTTCCACCTCAGTAGCAATACACACACACTGGAGAACAGAAAAACAACTGTCATCAGACCACCTGCCCATCATCATTACAACACATTCTACACTCTGCCCCAACAGCCTTAGGCACACTTACAGAAATTACAAGAAAGCTGATTAGGAACAATTCAAAATACAGACTGAGGAACAATTCACCATATTAAACAGCACACCCATCATAAAAATCAATACAACACTCTTAGACATTTAATCAGATCATCAATAATGCAAACAAATACATACCCAAGGGCAACATTAAGAAATACAACCCAAATTACACTAGAGAAATAGCCCACCTCATAAGGCAACGTAACAACCTCAAACATAACACACAAACACCATACACAGAAGCCATAAAACAGCAGATACAACAGCTCAACACAGAAATAAACAAACTTAAAGAAAACCAAACAAACATTTAGGGAATTCATAACAACACTAAACCACTCCACAGATACATCCAGGCTATACAAGACTATAAACAGCATTATCCACTCTAACAGTGGCATTCACACCTCACACACAGCTATCTGTTGCAGCCAAAATAATATCCCAACATATACACAACAACCTAACATTCTAGTTAATCACTATGCAAAGATAAGTCACTTAAACAGAGACCACAACCAGAAACACGCAGACAGACAAACAGCCAGACACAAGAAAACCTACAGACTGGATATGACCATTACACCCTTCAATACAGACCAGACCACCAAGATCATCAAAAACATTAAGAATTCAAAGGCTACTGGACCAGACAACATATCTAACATACACCTTAAACACTTGGGCTCACAGGGAATACTAGATCTCACAAACATCAGCACATATTCATAAACACTGTATTATTCCTGACATATGGAAACAAGGTAAAATTATTACACTACTCAACAAACAAAAATCCAACAGAACCAGCTTCCTATAGACCCATTACTTTACTATGCACACCTTCCAAAGTAACAGAAAGACTAATCTTACAAATCACCAACCCACACATACCACTATCACCTACTCAACATGGATTCAGACCTCACCACTCAACTACAACATTACTTACTAACCTCACGCAGCACATCATGGATGGCATCAACTCCAGACAACCAGCTCAAGGTACACTGTTAGCAACAATAGACATTAGTAAAGCATTTGATGCTATCCCATGTTTCCCTCTCATAAACAAAATAATCAACACAAACATGGACAATAAATCCAAAAGGTGGCGAAGCAACTATCTTCCAGGAAGATACAAGTCACATTTAATGGTGTCATCCAAAAACAAACTTTTTCCAAACAGGGTCCCTCAAGGCTGTGTTCTCTCACCAACACTGTTCAACTTATAATGCATAACATTCCAACACCCATAGATAACAAGCTTACCTTATCATCATATGCAGATGACATCACTCTAACATCCACCCACAACAACATCGACACTGCTACAAATAACCTACAAACATACTAAATGCAAAAAACTTCATTTTTTTTTTTAATGTCGAGACAAAATATGACAATAAAACCCACACTAATAAACAGAGTTTATTTCCCTCAACAGTTTTGATGTGCATTGGCATCCTCTTTGGGTGGATACAGAAAAACAAATGAACAGAAGCGAGAAAGGAAACAATCCAGAAACAATTAAGAAATTCACACCTAGGTTAAATCCTTTTCACCCAACTAGTCCAGGCAATCTAGAGCAAAAATAGCTTCAACCTGGGCAAAATTGCTTCAGAAGCTTTCTAAACTGTTTCCAGCTCAGGAACCATTGCAGAATAACATATCCAAAATCCGACAAAATTGGACCCCGGGAACACCCCCAAAAATGAAATTCAAAATGGCGGACTGGCAGTTTCCTACGAAATACAATAAATTTTAATTTCACTTTGTAGAGAGAGTTATGACGTTTTTCTTGATCAGTAAAATGTTTTAAAACACATTTTCGTTTCTAAATTAACCTATATGACACTAAAAATTGTATTAGGCGGCTAGTATTAAACTATGACGTCACGTAATGTAAATAAAATATACTGTATGGAGTGTATGTGAGAATGGACATTGCTACATCTTTATAAACTTATATTATATACAACTCTTTAATTCCTACTACCCACTATCAAATCTGCGTATTTGTGCTTGTCATTTTCTTTAAAACTGTTATTATGTACTCCTTTTAAATACTGCAACACAGTTTATTAATTTGTGTTTTCTGTTTCAGACTGACTCGGTGTACGGCTGACTCGGTGTGCGTCCGCCTTCAAGAATGCAGACCCCTGAAGAATTGTGCGTGATTTGTAAGGAGAAATTGGACAGCTGACAGGAAGTGGTTCACATCTCGCAAAAAGGAGCAGATGGTATAAATGCATCCAGCCGCAGCCGTGGAAGCGATGTTGTTGCAACAGCTGGAATAAGTGTTCACGTTGTATGTAGGAAAAGGTTTACGGATAAAAAGACCATTGAAATAAAGAAGCGACAGACCGCAGCCGAGGCAATACCAAGGAAAAGTGCTCGTTTTCATGAATACGCATTTTCCAGTGCTACTCACTGTTTGTTTTGTGATACCTTTGTGGACTTTTTTTCCAAACACAAACCAAAATCAGAGCATGTCAAAATAAGAACTACAGAGTTTCCGAAACCATAAAAAGGTGATGTGAAAGCCGCTGCGATGAATGGTCGTTTAATGTAAAAGGCCGTCTGGAGTATTATCTTCGTGATCTTCCTGCTGCAGATTGTGTCTACCATCACACCTGCAGCGTAAATTTTCGAAGTGGAAAAAACATTCCTCGCGCATACTCCTCCGACGATCATGATTCGAAGAAAGGGAGACCAACTAATGAAGAGCAACACCAAGCATTCCTTCAGACCTGTGCTTACCTGGAAGAGAATGATGATGAACAACTGTTGATTGGAGACCTAATTTCCAAAATGGAGGAATATCTTCAAGGAAGTCAGAGCTCTGTCTACGAACGCAGGCACATGAAGAGAAAGCTTTTAGAACGTTACGGAGACAAGATCATAATATCAGGTGAAAGTGGGAAGGCAGATGTAGTAACACTACGAGAGACAGCTAATGAAATTCTTATAGATTAGCACAAAAAGTCGAAAGAATGTGATATAGATATAGAGCTACAGAAGATTTACCTAGTAGAAGCTGCTGCAAAAATAATCAGAAGTGATATCAAGTCTGTCGACTCGCCTAGAAAAGATGTGTATCCATCTCCAAATGACATCACTGCAGAAAGTGCTCTTGATTACATTCCCAACAGTCTGAAATTGCTATTATCAAAAGCATTTGCGGGACAGGATGCTTCAAGAAAAATAGGTGCAATTGGGCAGAGCATTATGCAAGCAACCCGTCCTAGAGGATTACTATGTCCACTACAGATCGGTTTGTCGGTTCAGCTACACCACAACTTTAGGTCAAGGTACCTTATTGACGTTCTCCATCAGCTGGGTTACTGTTCGTCGTATGCAGAAGTAACAAGATTCGAAAGAAACGCGGCGCTGGCAAGTGGGTCTGGCTCTTTTACTGTTGATGAAAACACTGCAGTCCTTCTAGCAGCAGATAACGTCGATCATGATGTCTGCACTTTGGATGGGAAGAATACCTTTCATGGAATGGGTATGATTGCCGCAATAACTCCGAAGATCAAGTTCCACCCTTCTATTCACAGGCGTAATGTTGGTGACAATGACATTAAGAAGATTGCAACCGTTGACATTAGGGAATATAGACACGCGAGAAGCATGTTGAGGGACATCTCATTCCGCGAACTTCCAGTACCCACTGCCACCATAAGTCGACTTAGTCTTCTCTGGCAGATATCTTCAGCAGAAAGATCAGGTCCAAGTTGGTCCGGAACAATGCAGGCAATTCACGGTGGATCAAGTGTCTCACATCCAGGTGTGGCGTCGATCACGTTCCTTCCCATCATAGATATGTCGCCAACTGACATGACCTGCATATTTTCGACATTACTATATTTGAGCAAGATAGCACGCGATCAAAAAGTCCCATGCATTATTACCTTTGATCAGCCTTTGTTCTGGAAAGCTTCCCAAATCATCAATGAACAGAGAGACCTGCAGGACATTGTTTTAATGCTGGGATCATTTCACACTCTGATGAATCTTTTGGGAGCAGTCGGTACTCTTATGAATGGTTCAGAATTGTCTGAAGTACTTCAAGAAATATACGGACCAAATGCCGTGCAACACATGATGTCTGGAAAAGCTGTTTCAAGAGCGATACGTGGTCATATGATAGTAGATGCAGCTCTTAGTACCTTACTAGTCGCAGACGTTTTCCCTCGTAATGAAGATGGAACTCCTCATGACCTCCATAAGGAAGCTTGTGACCTGCTCGACGATGTTATGACCGCCAAACAATCAGTTGAGGATGTGGAATCTTCGAATGCATTGTCTCAGATTGCTACCACTTTGGATGCGAAGAAAACTGACCTACAATCTACTTCGCAAACAAATCAACTCTGGTTGGAATATCAGCGAATGATCAACATTGCACGTTCCTTGATAACAGCAGACAGAACCGGCTCGTGGGATTTGCACTTGCAAGCTATGCTGGAGACCATCCCCATAATTGCAGCAGCCGGACATCACAATTACCTGAAATCGATATACCTGTACCTGCAGAAAATGTTAAGTTTGCCTTCTGAAAATCCAGCCGTTAACAAAATGTTCCAGGAAGGTAAGTTTGTGGTAAGAAGAAGCGACAGATTATGGGCCGGACTCGGCACAGACCTGGTGATAGAACAAGTACTAATGCGTTCCCTGAAAAGCAGAGGCGGACTGACACGCGGAAGTGGATTTACAGACATCCAAAGGACAACGTGGCTCTTTTCTATGCCTCTGTGTTCCACTTATAACTTAGCAATGCAGGAATACACCAGAGTTTTGTTGGAAAGTAGTGAACAGCACAAGGAAATGAGGGGAAGTAGACAAATCAGGGACAGTAATGACATGAAGAAAGTACTTGAACGTCTGGAATCCTTATCCCCATTCCATTCTACCTCGGGTCTCTGCAACATTGTAACAGGGCTAACTGCTGATCCTGGAGTTAACGTTCATCAATTGCATTCAATCGGTACGAACATTGTCGTAAAAATGATTGGGAAACAAGCCTTTACATATTCTGCCAAAAGATCTGACAAAGTGAAAACACTAGGATCTGCTTCTGCCGTTGTGATCACTGATGCTTCAGATATAGAAGTAGATCCACTACTGTTTCAGAGAATGATGACTGTTGCCATTGGCGGAGACATGAATCTTGAAGATGTCATGTGTTACGAACTGTGTGCATATCCTCCTGCATTGTTCGAATCACGAAGTATCTTGAGGAAACCCGATAAGTCTCAGCTAGCTCATGCAATAATCAAATACACTGACACTTTACGCATGGCGTCAAGATGAAACATATGACAGCATCGCCAACTCATATGCCGATTTCACTCTGAAAACATATAGAAAAGCAATCATTGTTTTTGATGGCTACAGCAGCTCTCCTACGATCAAGGACATGACCCACAGAAGACGCAGCACCAAGACAAGCAGAAATGTGAATCTCAGTCCAAGCATGAAGTTTGTTGGCCAGAAGGAACACTTCTTGGCTAATGAAAACAACAAGCAAGCATTTATTTCCCTCGTAGGTGAGATGTTGAAGAAGCACGGGTGTACTGTTCACAACGCAGATGGGGATGCTGATGTGGACATCGTTCATGCAGCAGTTTCCTCATCAGAAAATGCAACTACAACAGTAATAGGGGAAGACACCGACTTGCTGATTCTCCTTCTGTACCATGCCAAGGACAGTGGTTTCAAGTTGTACTATCGCAGCGATATAAGACGGGGACCATCTCCTAATCCTGTGTATGATATTCTCAGCATTCAATCATTGTTAGGCAATGACATCTGCAAGTATCTCCTGTTTGTGCATGCTTTCACGGGTTGTGATAGCACATCCAGAATTTTTTCGATCGGTAAAGCCAATGCATTCGACACACTGATGAAGGTGGCTGAACTCCGTTCAGTTGCAAATACATTCTGTTCTGATTGTTGCCAACACTCTGACATTGAAGCCGCTGGAAGAAAGGCAATGCTTCTGTTGTATGGCTGCAAAACACTTGAATCCACTAACGCACTACGTCATCGAATGTTAGTTGAAAAGTTAGCTACAGCTAAATCTTTTGTTACACACGAACGTTTGCCACCTACCGATGCGTCCACAAAGTACCACAGCTTTCGCACATACTTTCAAATACTAATCTGAAAGTCTACAGAAGAGAAGATCGATGCAGAACAGTGGGGTTGGTATGTAAAGAATAATTCCTACTACCCTACAGCCTGCGACAAGCCACCAGCTCCAAATTATCTACTCAACATGATCCGCTGCTCCTGCAAGACGAAATGTGCTACTTCAAGATGTGGATGCAAGCGTAATGGAATGCCCTGTTCAGCCGCTTGTGGCGAGTGCCAAATCAGTGGTTGCGATAACAACCCAAGTACCGGTAATCTATCCGATGATAGTGATGAAGAGGATTAATTTCTGTATGTTTGTGACCAGGTATCACTTCTTCTGTAATGAACATAACTTGAAACTGGGAAAAAAATAATTGTTGTATTATTGATTATAAAAATCTGTAAAAAGCTATATAACATTATATTTACGTAATAACTGGTTGTGTTGTATATTGTTGAATTATTTAAAACATTACAACTGAAAGAAAAAGCATCAAATGTATCTCTATAAATAAAAGCGTAAATTATATATATTTTTTTTTTCGTAGGAAACATCCAGTCCGCCATTTTGAATTTCATTTTTGGGGGTGTTCCCGGGGTCCAATTTTATCGGATTTTGAATATGTTATTCGGCAATGGTTCCTGAGCTGGAAACAGTTTAGAAAGCTTCTGAAGCAATTTTGCCCAGGTCTAACTACAAATTGCCTGGACTAAACACTGGAAGGGCATTTTATTATTAAAGGGTCCCGCTTATAATTAATTTATTTCCTTTTTCATTTCAGACCATCATTCTGCTATAGTTGGTAAACAAGTTATTTAATGAAATACTCTTTCGAAGATGGAGCAATGATATTTAACCTGCATAAGGAGAAACACTAGGGTGCAAAATGAATGAAGAAAGTTCCCAAATGAATGATACCTGGACTTCAATATCTCAAATAAAATCAATATCACAGGGTTGACCAACTGAAAAGAAGGCAGTGAAAGGCCAAAAACATCATGTACTAAGGAAAATATTGTCACGGTTTCATCCATGATCTGCAGATATGATAAGAATGGCCCAACACCCACAAGTCTGTTAGAGAAATTTCAAAAACTACTGGTATTTCTCGCTCTAGTGTTCATCATAGAGTAAAAGATGATCTGGATCTTAAATGTTTTAAAAGAGTCAAAGTTCATAAGCTCTCTGCATCAAATAAGCAAGCAAGAGTTGAAAAACATTGTACTGTTAGATCGATTCTCAGACAGAGGAGTGTCAAAAATATGGTTCAGCGACAAGAAGACCTTTATGGTTCCTTCAACAATTTAAACACAAAATGACTGAGTTTATGGAAGATGGGACAAAAAATCTATCAGTCTAGATTGACTTTGTAGGGAACATCCACATTTTTCTCAAAAAGTCATGGTTTCCATCTTTATTTCAAAGTTCAGGAAGTCAGAAATTGTTTTTGTTGATCAAAACACAAAAATCATTTGATGCGGTACTGCCATCAATAAGGGAGAAGTCAAGAATGGCGAGCAAGGTTGCAAGCATGCATTGATAATAGAGGGCACATTCTGCATAATCTTGGACTCAATTAGGTGACTGTATAGAAACAAAGTTTTTCTACCCATGTCTGTATAACAGCAAATTACAAAATAATGGTTAGTTAGCAAAAATCCAACTTCACCACGAGATAGACCATGAAATTCTATACAGGACACATTGATTGTACAAATAACAGCACCAATCACCCTCTCCGGAGTGGACCAGAGGTTCAACACACTGGTGATGTGTTGTGTTCTACGTTGTGCTAGAGTGGTACAGTCTGTCATAACGTGTTCAATTGTTTATGGTGTGTCCTGGCACAGGTGGCAGGTGTCATCTGTGGAGTTGTCTAGTCTGTGTTTATATGTCTGTAAGTTGGGGTGATGTCCACATCAGAATCATGCAAAGTTAACTCAATCTGCTCTGCTCAGGCTGGTCTCTGACCTGTCAATGGTTGGTGGTTCGCACCTCGGACCATATTCGGACTGAGTTGTGTCAATGCTTTGTGGGTTAGGTGTGTGTGTGTGTGTGTTTTTTCTGTACTGTGTGATGTCTGTGGGGCATGGTATGGAATGGAGTACCTATTTGGTTATAATGTCTCTCTGGTGTTACCTTAATGGTGCGAGGTGTTGGTGCATGATTGTACATGTAGTGGCAAAGGTGTTGTGGGTTAGTTGTCGCTGCTGCCATGTATTGTGTTCCCCTCATGTCTAAATGTTTCCTAACTTTCAGTATTTTTGTTTCTGTGTGCAGGTGTTCTATTGGTGCTGTTTGAGTACATCCTGTAATGAAACGAAGTGCGTTGTTTTGTATTGTCTGTAAGGTGTTTGTGTGTGTGTTTGAGATAATGGGTGCCCAGCATGGGCAAGCACAGTCCATAACTGAGCAAATATATAGTTTGTATATGATTGACGTTTTTTCCTGCTGGTGTCCAAAGTTTGTGCCTGTTAGTACCCTAAGCGTGTTAAGTCTTGATGTACATTTGTTTTTAATGTCCTGAATGTGGTTTGCAAAAGATAATGATGTGTTGTATATGACCCCAAGTATTTTGGTCCAAAGAGTGTGTGGAATGTTGGTGTTGTTTAGTGTAAGCTGTGGAATTATCTGCTGTTCTTTTGTGTTGCTTGTTTGCAAGGTGATGGTTGATTTTGTGGGCACTACTTTGAGTCTATTGTGTGTGAGCCAGTCTTGTATACTGTTTATGTATGTTTGTAGGTTATTTGTAGCAATGTCGATGTTGTTGTGGGTGGATGTTAGTGATGTCATCTGCATATGATAAGGTAAGCTTGTTATCTATGGGTGTTGGAATGTCATGCATTATAAGTTGAACAGTGTTGTGAGGGAACAGAACCTTGAGGGACCTCATTTGGAAAAAGCTTATTTTTGGATGACTTGCCATTAAATGTGATATGTATCTCCCTGAAAGATAGTTGTTCAGCCACCTTTTGGTGTTATTGTCCATGTTTGTGCTGAGCATTTTGTTTATGGGAGGGAAGTGTGGGATAGCATCAAATGCTTTACTAATGTCTATTGTTGTTGTTAATAGTGTACATTGAACTGGTCATCTGGGGTTGATGCCATCCATGATATGCTACATAAGATTAGTGAGTAATATTGTGGTTGAGTGGTGAGGTCTGAATCCATGTTGAGTAGGTGATAGTAGTGTGTGTGTGTATTGGTGATTTGTAAGATTAGTCTTTGTTACTTTGGAAGGTGTGCATAGTAAAGTAATGGGTCTATAGGAAGCTGGTTCTGTTGGATTTTTGTTTGTTGAGTAGTGTAATAATTTTACCGTGTTTCCATATGTCAGAAATAATACAGTGTTGGTATGAATATGTGCTGATGTTTGTGAGAGCTAGTATTCCCTGTGAGCCCAAGTGTTTAAGGTGTATGTTAGATATGTTGTCTGGTCCAGTAGCCTTTGAATTCATAATGTTTTTGATAATCTTGGTGGTCTGGTCTGTACTGAAAGGTGTAAATGGTCATTAGGGTGGTCTATAATTTCACTTTATAAAATTTTTAATGGTCCAACATGCTAATGTTATGGGCATTGGTACAAGAAACAACATGGTTACCAGTTTTTGGAGTTCCGGTAATATCAAATGCCCCCCCCAACCCCCAATTTATATTGCATAGTAAAAAACTCGGTAAAAACATCTTTTAAACATTTTTTTAAGATTAATCATATTTAATCTTAAAAGCATTATTGCATATCAATTTATTCAGAAATTAACTTTGCACATTTTGGTATATAAATTGATTATTTATTCATAATAGTATACATAAAAATGTTCTATAACAGCTGATTAAGCCAATATTTTGTTTTTCAGATATCCAATGATGTATATAGTATATGATGCATTTTTCACTTGGTTGATTCTAATCTTATTTTAAATGAATATCATGGCTACTCCTAAGAAATTAAATATAAAGTTAAGAAAAAGCAGTTATGATCCAATTATTGGTAATCTTAAAGATGAACTGATTCCTACAGGACTATTCCAGCTACCATCCCAATCAGATGCACTTCAGCATTTCTATCATTTAAAAAGAAATGATATGATTATGAACAATAAAGAAGAGGCTGCAACAGTTGTACTTAATAAAGTTTAAAAATTCTGGGACTTAGCTGGCATTAAAATGCGAGATATTTCCAAAAGCAGAAGACCAAAAGAAAAGATTCTGACTTTAGTTAATGAGTATGAAACACTGAAAAAACACCAAAACAGGAATACTTTCGAAGATAAAAAGGATATTTTTTGTAAAAAATTAGATATGCTATTGGATATATCGACAGCAGATGCTATTGAAACAATAATGAAAGAGAATGAGAACAACAAGAAACAAAAGTGAAGATATAAAATTCCTTGAAGATCAAAGAACTATTTGGAATATGTATGTCTCCAGCCTTGATAAGTCTTATGTAACTCGAACAGAAAGACGAAACCAAAGAATTTGATATGACATAGAAAAGAAAAACTCTTAGCAGACATGGATGCAGGACCCAGTGGTGAACAAATGAATATCCCACCTGATGATGACATTCCTATAGATAATGATGAATCAAGTAATGAATCAAATGATTCCGACTTTCAACCTTCGGTTCAAAGAAATCCTAAAAAAAGAATTCGCATTTTCGATTCTCAAATGGTTTCTGATACAGCTGATAGGCTAAATCTCTTGCATAGCCAAAGAACAGTTTACGCTGCAGCAGTTGACTCAGAATTAAATATAAATATACATGACATGAGCCTGTCAAAGTCTACTTCTATACGTTCATGTAAAAATACAAGAGCATCTACTGCAAAACATCTTACAGCATCATTCAATCCTCCAGAGCATTGCATTGTTCCCTGGGACAGTAAATTAATATTGAAAACTACAACTGACAAAAAGGAAGAAAGAATGGCAATCATTGTTTCTGGTTCTCTGGGTTTAAAAGAAGGCAACATTTTATCAATCCCAACTATAGATAATAGCAAGGGCAAGACACAGGCTGAATGTGTATTCAGAACTATCTCTGAATGGAATATTGCTAAAAATATTTGCCGTATGGTTTTTGATACAACAGCATCGAATTCTGGATGGAGACGGAGTGTGTAAGATCCTAGAAGAAATGATTGGGACTCAATTACTGTGGCTAGCATGTAGACTTCATCTATATGAGTGCATTTTGTGCTCAGTCTATACAAGTCTTCAGAAGTGCAACGTCCCCTGAAAATGAAATGTTTAAAAGCTTCAGATTAAATATTTGGCCAAAACTAGACATAACACTACCAACAAAAATACTAAAATTTAAAAATTGCCAATTGAGAGCCGAAGCTTCTGAGGTAAAAGATTTTCTAAAAGATGCACTTAATTCAGGTAGTTCACCTTTATTTCCCAGAGGTGACTACAGAGAATGTGCTGAGGTTGCTCTATTACTTCTTGGGGAAAATGTCTCAAACACTGGTGTGAGATGGGCTAAGCCAGGGGCAGTACACTATGCGAGGTGGATGCCATCTGCATTGTATCCAACAAAGATTTATGCATTCTCTGATCAAGCTGGGTATGATTCAAATATGATAGCAAAACTAGAGAGAATGTGCATATTCAACTGCCTCTACTATATAAAACCTTGGTTGCTTGCTTCCATCACCTGTGATGCACCTGTCAATGATTTAAATCTTTTTAATGAACTCATTGAATATAAAAATTATGATCACAATGTAGCATCCAGTGCTCTTAAGGGATTAAATGGTCAGCTATGGTATCTGACTGAGGAACTAGTACCACTTGCTTTGTTTTCCCAGCATTTCAGATGCAGAAAAAAGTCTGATTGCAAAGTCAATGAAGAAAGTCTGTCAAATCAACCTGCAACACCCTCCTTCCAAATGTCAGCCAATCTTCCCTAAGCTAACAAATACAACTAAGCTGCGTCAGTTGGTTGGTAAGGGTTCTTCAATTGTTTTCCAATGCTTGGGTACTAGTGGTGACTGGCTAAATGAACCTGTTACTTCTTGGAAAAATTGCAAATCTTTCCAAGTCATGGAGAACTTTCTCAAAAATATGAAAGTTGTGAATGATCCTGCCGAAAGAGCAATCAAGCTGATTGAAGATTTCAAAGACAGAATTGTTAATGATGAATCACAAAAACAATTCCTGGTAAAAGACATAGAGCAACATCGACGCCTTCTTCCAGACTTCAAGAAAAAATCCTTGGCTGAAATGTATAATTATGTTAAGTGAGCGTTTATTGTGTAATGTTATGCAGAAGTATTTATCTTTTTAATTAAACTTTGGTATAATTTTTTAATCATTGTAAAAGGAATTCATTTTTGTTTAAAAATAAATGCAAAAAAAAAAAAAAAGATGGGGACCTGGAATCAGGTTTGTTCCCACTTGAAATATACTGTAGCTAGCTTGATAAGCTGGTCTAATTTCGAGCCCATCGCCGCGAAGCTGCCTGGGATGAAGCTTCAGGGTGGCAGTAACACCCCTAAAATGGGTATATAATTAATTAAAATAATATATTACCAAGAAAAATTAATATAGTCATGTGTTTATTCACAGAGAAGCGGAAAAACTTTCATTTTCTCAGTCAAATTTTTAGGTCCCATATAAATTGGGGGGTCTGATATTACCAGAACTCCAAAAACTGGTAACCATGTTGTTTCTTGCACCAATGCCCACAACATTAGCCCATTGGACCATTAAAAATTTTAAAAAGTGAAATTATGGACCACCCTAATGGTCATGTTAAGTCTGTAGGTTTTCTTGTGTCTGGCCATTTGTCTGTCTGCGTGTTTCTGGTTGTTGTCTCTGTTTAAGTGACTTATCTTTGCATAGTGATTAACTAGAATGTTAGCTTGTTATATGTTGGGATATTATAGGGTGTCCATAAATGATTATCCTGATTAAAGCATGCTATAACTTTTAAATAAACACTCGTATTCAAACACAGTTTTAATCATAAGTAGATAAACATATAAAGTTTTGATACATAGTTAATGAACTTAATAAGCTTTCACATGTGCACCCCTAGTGGCACGTAAAATGTCTAAACGGTATTCACACACACCACACATTTTCCAACATTTGTGGGTTAACTGTTGCAATTGCATCCATAATGTGTTCTTGCAATGTCCTGATATCTGGAACAACTGTTGCATAGACCACATCTTTAACATGACCCCAGAGAAAGAAATCCAGTAGGGTAATGTCTGGTGATCTTGGGGGCTATGGAATTGGCCCGTCCCTGCCAATCCATCGATTTGGAAATGTTGCGTTGAGAGTTTCACGAACAACATGCGCCCAATGAGGGGGTGCCCCATCTTGTTGGAAGATGACAGTTGGCTGCCTGTCCTGCAGCTGGGGGATGGCGTAATTGGTGAGCATATCCAGGTATACAGTTGCGGAAACAGTGTTCTCAGTGAAGAAGAAAGGACCAATTATCTAGTCATGCATTAGTCCACACCAGACATTGATCTTCAGACTGCCCTGAATATGCTCCCGTATGGCACGTGGGTTTTCCGATCCCCAAATACGCATATTGTTTCTGTTGACTCTACCACTAAGATGAAACGTAGCCTCGTCTGAAAAGCAGACACGTAACAAGAAGTCATTATCCTCGTCAATGCTGAACTGAACTGAACTGAACAGCTACTACAGCGCTCCTAGCAGCAAATGTGGTAGATGCAACACACCAGCACAAATGAGAGATTCAAAACATTAGATGATGTGAGGGACATATTTGGGGTTCTCCTAAACTTCACCACAATGAACAAGAAGACTTGTGCTGCAAGTGTGAAAAGCTCTCTAAGATACTGAGCTCTGGAGCTGACTGACATTGATGGAAGAGAACTGGCTCTCGAAATTAAGAACTTGCCGACTTTGCCTTCACACAACATGACTGCATTGGAGCTTCTCTCCTTCATTCATAAGAAGCAATTGGAGGAACTATACCCCAAAGCTCTCTAAGATACTGAGCTCTGGAGCTGACTGACATTGATGGAAGAGAACTGGCTCTCGAAATTAAGAACTTGCCGACTTTGCCTTCACACAACATGACTGCATTGGAGCTTCTCTCCTTCATTCATCAGAAGCAATTGGAGGAACTATACCCCAATCTCTGGGTTGCACTAAGAATTGCCTGCACCCTACCTGTGACAGTAGCGTCAGCTGAGAGGAGCTTCGCAGGGAGATTTCATATGATGATGTTATTGATGATTTCGTCCAGAAAAAATCTAGGAGGAAAAGATTTTGAAGATATAAACTGTTCTGTATAACTGTTAGCTATTACACGATTGTATCGTAGAGTTAGGAATTGTTTGGTAGTTGATAATTGCATTATTTTTTTATACATAGTTCTGTTTCATTTATTCTAAATAATGTATAAGCTAATTTTCAGGAATTTCATGAAGAGTATTTTTTCTGTTTGTCTTCTGAAAGTACATATTTGTTTTTTGGACATAAATGTTTCATTAAAATTGTTTCATGATTGTTTTTTATTAACAGCCATTTTTTGTATGCGTGTGCTGAGTTGATGTAGTAAGGCGTGAGTTGGTGGATGGAGGGGTGGGGCCTCAAATGGGTATACTGCTTAGGGCCCCCTAATGGCTAGAAACGGCCCTGCCCCCGCGATACACTCCAGGGCACCAATCAGTGAGAACCTACAGCGTGCCACATCCCCCATCCCCCACCCCACGGAATAACGGAAAAACTTTCCCTCCCTCATTTCTAAAGTCGAGTCAAATACCTCACTTAATAAATTACCACTTTGAGTTAATATTTCGAGCACAATCATTTTCATACCATTAGAAACATGGCAATGGTAAATCAATTCATACAACCTTGTGGATACTGTAAAAAAGAAACAGATGAATCAAAGTCGATTCACTGCGATCTCTGCCAGACTTTAGTCGAATTTCAATGCCTGAAATGGAGGGACGAAGAAATCTTTCTTATAACAGGCGCTAAACAAGTGAACGGAATCAAGTTCTTCTGCAAAAACTGCATAATCGAAATAAATTCGTTTACGGTTTTTAAAGCAGAACGAAATTATGAGGGAAAGGCAAAAGAGGAGCTTATGAATCGTGAACAGAGAAAAGAAATAGAAGGAACGAAGATAGTACGAGAGGAAACTGCGAAAAACGAACAGGAAAAGAAAACAGCAAAAGCAGAAATAATATAAATAAAAGAAGCATCAACAAAGGAAACAGAGGCACAAAACCAAATCCAAAGTTTTCAAACAAAGGACATTAGCAGCATTAAGAAAAAACAAGTAGACAATAAAGAAACCATACTGAAACCTCCAAAAACAAAGGCCCCAAGTAAAAATGGGAAGAAAATATATGTAAATACTATGTGAAAGGAATATGCAGATATAAGGGAGGAGAATGTATTTACGAACATCCTCCTACGTGCAACTACTTCTACAATAATGGTCACTGCAAATTTGGTGGAATGCAAATTCTACCATCCGGACATTTGTAAGACCTACGCGACATATGGAACCTGCCAGTACGGGAGAAAATGCTACTATCATCATCTCCCGATATGTTCAAAGGACACAGGACAAGTTTCAAATGACAACAGAAGGAATGTGAGAAAAAAAATATGTACCCAAAGAGCAAACAAAATACAAATAGCACACAAAGTTTTTTCAACATCTCGGACACAATACGGCTGCTAAGTCTTATACAAGCACATGCAGCTGACACAGCTGGAAACCCTCGAGCCGGACCGCTACATGGCAAGAAGCTACCAGAGCAGGTGGGCGGGAACGGATCCATCTCGGAGGACCACAAGGCTACAAAACACGCGATATCAAAGGACAACGAACTTAAAATGCACAAGGGGCAGTGCAAAACAAAGAACATAAACATTGTCCTGGCAAATATTCAAGGAATAAAACCGAACAATTCACTAAACCATAATTTTATGGACGAAACAAGGACGGACATCGCATGCCTCACAGAAACACATCTTAAAGACTGCCAAGGAAAAAGCGATAACTGCGAACACTATCGATAAGAAAAAATTGCATATCGATGGATTTAATTTACTAAGAGCGGATAGAACATCGAGACGTAAAGGTGGTTGTGCTATTTATATACATGAGAGGCATATGACAGAGACGGTAATAAGTAAATCCAACAGTTTCGTAGAAACCCTTGCGGTAAAAATAGAAAAACTAAACGTAGTACTGATAGTCATCTATAGACCTCCAAACTCTCCAAATGAAACATTTTCGGAGGCCATTGATGATATCAGAGCCCTAATAAAGTCTGTAAACTCTCCATCCCCTAATATAATACTCTGCAGCGATTTTAATTTCCCATTTATAAAATACAAAAAGGTGGGTAGAAATATATTTATACAGCGAGAGAGGACCAGGAGCAAGCAAAAAATGCTGATGGCTCTCACAAACGAGGTTATGCTGACACAGGAGATAGCAGAAAATACCAGGAAAATAACTGCCTAGATCTGGTATTCACAAATAACACGAACTTGATTGCCGACATAAAAATAACTCCAACTATTATCTCAGCCCACAATATAATCGAGTTATTAACAAATATGGCGATAACTTTAAAAGACAATACACATACAGAAGGAAGAAGCAATTTTGGGGATTTTAACTTAAACTCCAAGACCATAAATTGGGAAGAAATCAGATCACACATGGCCCAAATAGAGTGGAGAACAGTTTTCGAGAATAAAACAACTGAGGAAATGTTAACAACCTTGGAAGAAAAGACGCTGAGAATTTTGGAAAAATATGCTCTGAAAACACAGACAAAAGGAAAGAGGAACTGGCTAGAGAGGCAAAAGAGAAAAATATTCCGCAAAAGAAAGAGAGTAGCAACGAAGTCAGATAATTGCGGAGACAACAATGGCAGGAAAGTAATACAAGAAAAACTGGAGAGAATCGATTGGGAAATACAAACTCTGATAAAGGGCCATACAGAGAGGGAAGAGGAAAAGGCGGTAGAAGCAATAAAGGAAAATCCAAAATACTTCTAAAGCTATGCGAAAAGGAAAACAAAATAACAGGCAAAGGGGGAAAATGGATCTACAACTTCCTCAGAAAACGACTACAGGTGTTTAAAATTCAAGGTGTATCATCATCAGAATCGGAAGTACACAGGTCAGGACCACAAGGTACAATGCTGGTCCCACTCCTGTTCATTATCTTGCTAACAGAGGTTGACACTGGAGTAAATATCAACAGTTTAGTAACATCATTTGCGGACGATACAAAGATCAGCAGAAAAATCAGCGATGCAAACGAAGTAGAGGCCTTGCAGAGGGACCTGAACCAAATATACAAATGGTCAGAAGACAACAATATAACATTTAACACCGAGAAATTTCAACTCTTGAGATATGGTAGAAATGAAGTACTTAAAAAGACTGCATATTCTGCTCCAGATAGACAAGAAATTCAGAGAAGCACGAAAGCGGTCGACTTGGGGGTAATAATGACCGACGATGCCAAATTCGAGACACAAAATCAGATAGCAATAAACAAAGCAAAAAGAGTCGCAGGATAGGTACTAAGAACGTTCAAAAGGAGGGACAAGACAGTAATGATTCCCCTGCTGAGAAGACTGATCATATCAAAACTTGAATACTGCTCAGTTTTGACGTCCCTATATAAAAAAGAAAAAATTAATAAACTAGAAGAAACGCAGAGACTTTTCACAGCCAAGATTGATGGCTGCAAAGAACTCAACTACTGGGAAAGACTACGTAAACTAAATCTGTACTCCCTGGAAAGAAGAAGAGAGAGGTATACCATCATCTACATATGGAAAATTATCGAAAAACTGGTACCAAACTTCAAACTAAACCCAATTACCATCGACAACGCTGGAAAATAAGAAAGGCAAAATGTGTAGTGTTCCCAAATTAAAGGCCCGAGAAGGGAACTCCTCAACTCTGAAGGAAAATAGTTTGGTTGTCAGGGGGCCAAGAATTTTCAACCACTTTCCAAAGGACCTCAGAAACGTTACAGGGGTCAAAGTTGAAGTCTTCAAGAGGAGACTAGATGCCTGGCTCAGGACTGCACAAGATGAGCCGGGTGTACCTGGGTATGTACGGTGGAGAGCGCGAGAGCAACTCGCTCCTCCATCAAGCCAGGACTAGAGGCGGGGCCACCAGCTTGACCTTCGTGTGAAGAAAGACTGACGCACGGAACTCTTTTTGCTTTATTAATTGCTATCTGATTTTGTGTCTCGAATTTGGCATCATCGTTCATTATTACCCCCAAGTGGACCGCTTTCGTGCTTCTCTGAGTTTCCTGTCTATCTGGAGCATAATATGCAGTCTGTTTATTTTCCTCATTTCTACTGTACCATATCTCAAGGTCTGAAATTTCTCGGTGTTAAATGTCATACTGTTGTCTTCTGACCATGTGTATATCTCGTTCGTGTCCCTCTGCACAGAGGCGAACTAAGACACCTCGGGGCCCCGGGGCAATGAAGAATATAGGGGCCATTTTCTATAGCTTTTTATTAACAATACATGTACATGTACAGTACATAGTACATTTACACAAATTATATGTATGGTGCTCAGGCTAATTGAGAAACAAACTTAAAAGAACCTTAACACAGTGTATTCTGCCGTTTGCCAAAACCAAACAGAATTAAACAAACTTTACTTTAGGGCCAATAAAACAAAATAAAACAGAGAATTTGTCAGTTTGTGTCCTCTGTCATATTTAATCAAAGAAGTTTGCGAAATCTCGAATTATATCATCGAAACTCAGTTGATTAGGGGGCCCCTGAAGCATGGGAACCTGAGGCTTCAGCGTCAATAGCCTCATTGATAATCCGCCACTGCCTCTGCAAGGTCTCCACTTCATTTGCATCGCTGATTTTTCTGCTGATCTTTGTATCGTTCGCAAAGGATGTTACTATACTGTTGCTGTTTACTCCACTGTCTATGTCTGTTAGCATGATAATGAACAGGAGTGGGGCCAGCACTGTACCTTGTGGTACTTTTGATTCTGATGATGATACACCTTGAATTTTGACGCCCTGTAGTCGTTCTCTGAAGAAGTTGTAGATCCATTTTCCCACTTTGCCTGTTATTCCCATATGTTTCATTTTATGTGCTATTATACCATGATCGAATTTGTCAAAAGCTTTAGCAAACTCCGTGTATATGACATCATAGTTTTCATTGCCTTCAAGTGCATCTAGGATATTGTTATAATGCTCTATAAGTTGTGATAGGCATGATCTTCCTGATCGGAATCCGTGTTGATTTTCGTTGAATCTTTCCTGTGTCTCCAAGAAGTCATAGATTTTCTCTCTGACTATTCTTTCAAATATTTTGGTGAGGTGGGACGTCAAGGACACTGGTCTATAGTTCTTTACTTGAGATCTATCCCCGCCTTTATATATAGGGACGATGTTTGCTCTTTTCAAGATGCTCGGTATTTTCGCAATGTCTAGGAATCTTCTCCATATCCAGTATAAGGGTGTAGCTATTTAATTTTTACAGTTTTTAATTAATAGTGCGTTCCATTTGCCCGGACCTGCAGCTGAATGTGATTTCATTTATCCTATAACTCTCGATACATCATCTGGGTTAAAATCAAAGTCTGTTATACATTCTCCTTGCAATTTCTCTTCGAAGAATGCATCTATGTCAGGTATCGCCTTATCACTTTTTGGGGTACTGAAGACCGATTCATACTGGGCTCTCATTATTTCAGATATTTCTTTTAGATTGTCTGTTAGTTCCTTATTTTCTTTCCTTAAGGGACCGGTAGTGGCGCGCGTTTTTGTTTTCCTTTTCGCATAGCTTTAGAAGTATTTTGGATTTTCCTTTATTGCTTCTACCGCCTTTTCCTTTTCCCTCTCTGTATGGCCCTTTATCAGAGTTTGTATTTCCAAATCGATTTTCTTCATTTTTCTTGTATTACTTTCCCGGCATTGTTGTCTCCGCAATTAGCTAACTTCGTCGCTACTCTCTTTCTTTTGCGGAATATTCTTCTCTTTTGCCTCTCTAGCCAGTTCCTCTTTCCTTTTGGCTGTGCTTTCGGAGCATATTTTTTCAAAATTCTCAGCGTCTTTTCTTTCAAGGTTGTTAGAATTTCCTCAGTTGTTTTATTCTCGAAAACTGTTCTCCACTCTATTTAGGCCATGTGTGATCTGATTTCTTCCCAATTTATGGTCTTGGAGTTTAAGTTAAAAGCCCCAAATTTGTTTCTTCCTTCCGTATGTGTATTGCCTTTTAAAGTTATCTCCATATTTGTTGATAACTCGATTATTTTGTGTCTGAGATAATAGTTGGGATAATATATAATACATATAATATATATATATTATATATTGGGATAATATATATATATATATGTATATATATATATATACACACACACACACACACACATGGGATGAATTTCACATTTAAACACGTAAAATGAATGAATGATGATGTAGCATGTCAAAATAGTTGTGTTGTGTGAGGAAGTGGACCTGGTGAATTTTAGTATGAAATCTGGTGTATGGCAAAATAGATTTGGAGCATGACATAAAGTAAACAAAAAATTCCCCTCATTCTACCGTGGGATTGAGTGTTGTGTCGCTGAGTTGTAAATGTTGTTTGGGCACATCATAAGGTGAACTTTAAATTGATTTGAGTGAAAAAAAGAAATAGATGTGTTATCTAGAAGATGACCTTGGTAAGGACAACAAATTTACATATAATGACAGATGTCAGTTGAGATACATGAGACATATCGAGCTTTACTGAGACCAGCTCCCTGTATCTGTTACAAAGATCCTGATTGGCCAGAATTGGTTACGTGTGAACAACTAATCAATGTAAAATTGCTATATAACCTAGGGCAATATATATATATATATATATATATATATATATATATATATATATATATATATATATATATATATATATATATATCATATACCCCTGGAGTTTAGTGAATTGAAACCTCCAAGAGGGTATGATATTGTACTCCTGGATCTGAAGGACCGTCTCAATGTCTTGTCCTGCCGTTGCCACAGAGCACGCCGAACTCTCTGTTCATTTAAGAGTTAATATGTAGAGATTCTTCGATTGCCAAAGAAACACGTCGGTAGTTATGTTTTTACTAAGCAAGTTAATGTTTTCAATCAGTTATAATGAGTCAAACTTATCTTCACAAAAAGTTAATAATACGAAATTTCTTTTATGTTACTGAATACAGTAATAATTAGTCCTCAGTTTTAAGATAATCAAATATACGTTAAATATTACTTGAGCCTACTGCCTATCCTACAGTCAAGCTCCAAGCCAACCGTAAAGCCCTTTCCTAACGAGCTGAATTACCCGTCAGCCCGAAGATCCCTTCTAAGACGTTCAACCTCGTCCGTTCTGAATCTATTTTTCCAAGCTTCGGGTTCTTATTGGTAATATTGAATGTATGAGTCAATTGCTAAGTCTAATGCCTATCCTACAGTCAGACTCCAATTGAAAACCCATTAATCTTTAAATTCCCGTTAACGGACTGAAAACCCGCCATTTCAGCCCGCAGACCCGTCTCCTCGGAATCTGCCGTAAAGGCAGCCCCTTCTTATGTATTCAAAGGAACGGAACTTGCTCACGCCACTGCGCTAGTGGTTGATGTCACCTGAGAACTTTGGAGAAGCGAGTGTCTCACAATCCATTGTGTTTCCCAGGTGCAATCAAAGATCCGGCTGCGTCAGGCGTGTGATTTCCATTCGGGAGGAAATTAGTCATACACTAGCGTGTGACTTACTGAATGAATGAAATTATATACAAATAATTGTGTCACCAGGGCGTGGCTTTACTTCGATGATAAATCAAATTATAACATGTATAACATATATATATATAATATATATATATTACACACAGACCGTGCATCAGTGGCAGCTTTTCAGAGGAAGCATGGAGGCCGGGCCTCCTCTGTTTTTATCATTATAAACTATGAAAGAGGATTTTATTGATAGTATTAATTCTATACGATCGTGACATGCAGAAAGTAGGGAATCTAACATTTTTTAATCTATTCTTGTTATATAGCATATATTATAGACAATTTTGGGCCTCCCTGCTTTCGCTGACCACCAGCCGCTACCGCCGTGCATGGAACAAGGCACTCTTTTGGGAAATTAAATCCATTATAGGTCGAATAAGTAATGATAAATGACGAATACTATTGTTTTTCTTTTTCATGATAGAAGACCCAACGTGGGCAACGGGTTACTCACAAAGAGGCCCCAAAATATAGCTTCCCTCACCAGCTATCTGCCAAACAGATAGGATCCAGCTTTGGGACAGGATCTAGGGTTTACGCCTACACCTAGCCTACTATATTCAGGACCTCAATATACGCAAGAAACTCGTTGCATTCACGTCGGATTGAATACATCAAAGAAAAAAGAGTAACTATTGTATTTTTAGCCAAAAACCAAAACTTAGACCTCAACCGGGACATTGAGCGTCCACTTTTCAAGGCACATAACACGTCCACGTTGGGCCTTCCGTCATGATAAAGAAAAACTATAGCATTTGTCACTTATCATTACTTATTCGAACTGTAGTGGATTTAATTTCCCAGAAGAGTTCATTATTCCATGCACGGTCTGTGTAATATTAAAGTTTCTCAGGGGACCATTCTGAGTTGTATTTTATATATATATATATATATATATATATATATATATATATATATATATATATATATATATATATATATATATATATATATATACAGTATATATATATATATATATATATATATAATATATATATATATGAATAATTTTTATATTAATTTTTGTAAAAATGAATAATGAATAATTGTTATATTCATTTTGGCATATAAAGTCCAAACTCGCGTGACACTCTAACTGTATATAAAACGCAAGTTCGGATAAATTTTTTTATTTTCTTTCTATTTTATTTTTGCTGAATCACTGGGGAACACAACTTTTGGTGACTTAGATGTTAGACCTGTTTCTGGTATATTGAGGTCGCTGATTCTAAAAATGACATTAGTTTTTCTCCATCAGCTCTGCTTATCAAGATATGATATATATCTATATATATTTCTATATAATGTATATAATATTATATAATTGCTGACTGGCAATCACTGTTGTTGTCAATTGAATACAAAAGTATGATGAATGTCAGCAAAAATAGTGTATTAACATCAAACAAGCATAAGGTACGAAAAATATTTCTTAAATTCAAACAAGCTTGAGACACGAACGGCAAAAAAAGTTCTTTCATTGAGACATCTCACATAAACCGCGTTTCTGAGATTTCTTGCGATGAGATGTGCCAGGACATTCGCGTTGGATGCTCCAGCAGTAATCTGCCATCATGTGAGTATCCCATCGTCCGCGGTACCGTTCTTCCATGGTCCTTAGTTCTTGGTGAAATCGTTCACCCTGTTCCTCGCTTAGATCACCGAGGTTATCTGGGAAACGATCCAAATGACTGTGGAGGTAATGCAGTTTGATGCTCATTTTACAGCCAAGTTTACAAAAAGAAGAGAGCATATTCTCCACTAGTTCACCGTAGTTATCGGCCTTATAGTTCCCGAGGAAATTCTTCACAACCATACTAAACGATGACCACGCACGTGCCTCAATGTTGTCCATTGAATCTTGGAAACGCGGGTCTTTCATGAGTTCCCGGATTTGCGGTCCATCGAAAATACCTGCCTTCAGCTTTTCCATGCTCAGCGCAGGAAATTTTCTACGTATGTAGCCAAAACACGTCCCATCTCTGTTCAAAGCCTTTATAAATTGTTTCATCAAACTTAGTTTGATGTGCAGTGGTGGCAATATGATCCTTTCTCTGTCAACCAAAGCTTCTTTGATGATATTTTTTTCTCCAACCACCATGTCTTCTCACCCAGTGTTCATCTTTAGCTCTACTGTCCCAGAGACATATAAAGCACGGGTACTTGGTGTACCCGCTCTGCTGGCCCAGGAGAAAATTCACCACCTTCAGATCCACACAGATCACCCATTGGTGGTCTCGGTATGATATCTTTTCTAGGACTAGGGCGACTGTCCCGTGCTCTTCTCTCATACCGACTGAGTGACCAATTGGGATTGATCTGTATCTGTTGCCGTTGTGTAGAAGAACACATTTTAGGCTCCGTTTGGAGCTATCTATGTATCTATGAATAACCGCCATTCACCTGGTGTGTATTCCGATATGCCCATTTTCATCAGCAATCCGCGCACATTGTTGCAGAAAACTAAATCGTTCTCTTTTGAGAAGAAGGGCAGTAAATCCTTTTCTCTGTCGCGATATAACGTGATTTTGGTTCCCGGCAGCAGTAAATTTTTTTCTCCCAGCCTGGAAGCTAACAATTCAGACGATTTCTTCGAAAGACTTAAGTCCCTTATGAGGTCGTTTAATTCGTGTTGACTAAAACCTTCTGCAACTGATGACGGTCCTTCGAAATCACTGTCATTTTGCCCACATATGCTTTCTTTGTCAGTAGCAGATTCATCATCTTCTTGAGGGAGCTCTGGAAGATGGCTGAATGATGGGACAGGTATCTCATCTGAATGTGAAACAGGCCGTCTAGCTGAGTCTATGTCAGGATACGTCCATTTACTCCGGTTACGTCCATTGATGCCCTTTATATTCACCAAACAAAAGTAACAGTCATCACTGTGGTTTCTCTGTTCTCTCCATACCATTGGTATACCAAATTTCAGGCACCTCCTCTTTCCGTTGGTCCATTGCCGCAGATGCTCCGTACACGTTTTACATACAACATGAGGAGCCCATGGCTTATCTTGCTCCCCTAGTTGTACTTTGAAATAAGCAAAATAAGCTTTTTTCACAAAATCAGTAATAGTTTTTCTCTGTTCAATGAACGTGTACTCTCCGCAGATAAAACAAAACACATCTGGATGATTTAAACACTTTCTTCGTGATGAAGCCATGTCAACACCTGTAACAGGAAAGAATTCACGTTAGTACATGTACAATACACATGCAAAACAGCAACATCAGCAAAATCATAGCTACAATTTAATTATACAGATGCATTTAGATTTACGAGCAACTCATAATATCGTTCCAGAAGGGTAATAAAGTAGGTAATGACGTATGCAATATCTCAAAAACTAGAGCTGCTAGAACAAAATGGATGATATTTTCTGAATCAGTGGCATGAAAATATCCAGAATAAGGTCTAAAATATCAGGCACCAAGAAAAAAAAATTTTTGTACCCCAGTGATATAATTGATGAATTATTTTTTTTACAAATTAATTAATATTTTTTTAGATTTAGCTTAATAATGTAATCGTGTTAAATTCTGCAATGTTCATTTTCTTTATACATTCTCTCTTTGTCGCATACCGAATTTTAGTGTGCAGTGATAACCAATTTGTGCAGTGATATTGAAAATCTGTGCAGTGATAAATTAGGTTCTATATCGGTAGAGAACCTAATTTATCACTGCACAGATTTATTTATCACTGCACAAATTGAAATTACTGCGCAAATTGGTTATCACTGCACACTAAAATTAGATATGCTTCGTTGTAAACGATTAAGGCATGTCTTACTTAACATTAAATCTTAAATTTTAAACATTTAATTTTGGCTCATATGCATGTTTAATTTTAATTTATAATAAAATGCATATTTCAATTTCCATTTTTAGTTAACTCGGCAGATCATGATAACATCAGATCTGTCAATATGCGGTTTAAAATAAAAATATGGCTTCATCTTCAAATATCTTGCTTATATGTCTAGACGTTGTTGCAGCTAAACTACTTACCTTATCTTCAAATATTTTGCAAAAAAAATTCAGTCTTTTGAGAATAAAAAAGAAAATAGGTCAACATTAAATAATAATGATGTCACCAAAATATATGTATATAAACTTGTAGAATTTCTCTAGTGATCATTCTGATTCTGTCTGATCTGATTTAGAGGGTGAGCCTTACCTGTAACATTTTAGCAGTATACAACAGTAAGAGAATATCTTTGCCTTCTTCGAGCCTTGTTCTCTTCAGAAAACTTAGTCTTAAAATAGAGAAAAATAATAGAGAAAAAAGTGACCCCTTAGAGGTAAACTGTCATATTAAAAAAAGTAAGAGGACTAGAGCTCCCAAACTTCATAGATGTTTACTTTAGTATGTTGTTCGTTTTAATTGAGACGTTGCTCGATGTGTTCCCTTTCCTGCTCAACGCAGGCCTCCAAACGTGGAAACCATTGATCAATACACCTGTTTACATATCGTTGAGACACCTCTCCAGCCGAGCAGAATTCTTTCGCGTAGTTCATCTATGACTCTTATATTGGTAACAGGGATGTAAACTTTGGACTTCATGGCTTCCCAGACACCATAATCTACTGGTGAAAGATCGTGGCTACTAGCCAGCCACATATTGGGTTCGATAAAATCCGGTGTTTCGTTCTCAAGGAATGTAACAGTTTGGCGTGCTCCGTGAGCAGGGGCTCCATCTTGTTGGAAAGTATATCTTCCACCGCTAATTCGTGTCATCCGCAAACTTTGAAACCGTACTGACTAGGCCGACATCTAAATCGTTAATATATATAGAAAAAGCAAGGGGCCCAATACAAAACCCCGAAGAACGCCGCTCGCTACATTAGCTCAAGACGACTCCACTCCATCAACAACCACCATCTGTTTCCTACCTCGCAACCACTCTTCTATCGAATTTATTAATACACCCCTGATTCCATGAGCCTTAGTTTTTTCAATGAGAAACGTCGCCATTCCATTGTTAGATCGTCTGGACCAGCAGTTACATGAGCGGTTCTCCACCATCCAGCAGTGTGCTATCAGTAGTATGACACTTGTGCCTGTGGTGTTGTTTTCTAGCCAGCCTGACTTGAAGACATTTGCGGAGGAACTTTCTTCTCCTTACCAATCTGATCTGCTGAGATACGATCGCTGGAACTGGAGCTCAAAATGTAGGACAGGAATTGAAAATCATGGGATGGGGATGTTCCTAAGAGCCCCAAGGATGCACTGAAATATGCAGATGAAGAATTTTTCCCAAACATACGTGTTGTGTTTCGCCTCATCTGTACTCTTCAAGTCACCAGTTGGGAAAATGAAAAGAGTTTTATTGCTTTGCGACGTCTCAAGACGGTTAAGAAGTACTCTCACAAATGAGAGTCTGAATCAGGGGTGGGGAAACTTTTCAGTACCAAGGGCGAAAATCGATAACATAAACACCTCCGCGGGCGTCTGGCAAATTTTAAGCTTATATATATAAGCCTTATATAATTTACAATACATCTATTTGTGAACGCACATCAATGTCATCAAAATAGTTACCTTTAAATAGCAATTTCGTAGATATGTAACTCTCAAGCAAAGACTAATTTAAAAAATACCAGGATATATATATATATATATATATATATTATATATAGTTTATTTTTATAACTTTGAAGCAATAAAAAGTAATCATAAGGGCATATTTTTTTAATTTGATGAATCTTACCTTTCAATTTTTTAGTGAGAAGGATGGTTCTGCTTTTCCTGTGAAAGTTTGGAAATATTAACTGGCATTGATGAGACAGCAACTTGGAGTTGGTTAGCAAGATTTTCGTCTGTAAGTCGTGTACGTAAACGACTCTCTGCCAAATTTAATTTTGAGAAAAACTGCTCGCATTGATAAGTTGTAGAAACTTGTGAAGCTATTTTCAAAGCATTGTTTCTCAGAAAAGGAAATTTCTCAACATTAACACATTTGTAAAATTCCAAAATAGGCTCACTGTTATATTTTGATTTCAAAGTATTATCAGAATGTAAATCAATTAATTCCAATTGCCAGGATTCCGGAGCTTCATCAGGCATTACGTCAAAAGGGGTTTCGCATATTCGTAGCTCGATTCTATGATTTTTCAAATCTTCAAATCTATTTTGAAATTGATCCAAAAGACTTAAACACTCGTCAACGTATTCAACTGTCGATTTTGGATTTTGTTCTCTCAACTTTGGAAAATGTATAAAGCAGTTCCTTTTCAGTTGGGTCACAAATAATTGAAGCATCGATTCAAAGCTCCTGATATGGGTGAGCAAAGAGGTAATTAGCTGATTGGGCCCTTGCAATTTTAAATTTAGATTATTTAAATGACTAGTTATATCTACTAAAAATGCCAAATCACTTAGAAACTTTTGGTCCTCCAATTCTTTAATGGGGGCACCATTAACGTCCATAAAGAGTCTCACTTCATCTCTCAGTTCATAAAAGCGCTGAAGCATTTGAGCTTTACTTAGCCATCGAACTTCACAATGGTACAATAGGTCACCATATTCAGCTTCAAGGTCATGCAAAAATTCTTTGAACACTCTGTTGTTCAACCCTTTACTTTTTATAAAATTAACAGATTTTGTCACAACTTTCATTATGTTGTCCATCTTAAGAGAATGTGCACATAAATTTTGCTGATGAATGAAACAGTGGCACACAATTAAAGTATTTGGGTTTAATTGACGTTTCTCAAATTCTTTCTTAATCCGAGTTACGAGTCCTTTTTCACAGCCTACCATGGATGGTGCACCGTCTGTAGCGACACCGCTCAGCTTTTCATAAGGTAGATTGAAATCATTTAATACTGAGTTGACCATTTCAAATAGATCTTCTCCTCTGGTTGTCCCATGCATTGATTTTAAGGCAAGTAATTCTTCTCGTATCTTAAAGTCTGCAGTTATTCCACGTATAAATATAGCTAGCTGTGCAGTATTTGATAAATCAGTAGTCTCATCGACAGCTATTGAATAAAACACAAATTCTGCTGCGTCTGTTTTTAAAGAAGTTCGAATATCCTCAGCCATTTCTTTAATACGGTCAGAAACGGTCCTTCTCGATAAGCTAATTTTTTCAAACAAACTGAGTTTTTCTGGGCATAAAATTCCAACGGCAGTAATGATGCAATCTTTTACAAACTCACCTTCATTATGCGGCTTTAGTTTTTTTGCAATTTGTTCAGACAATACATAACTGGTTTGAGTTACAGATGCCTTTTCCTGAATAGGCTTTTTAAAAAGAGATTGCCTTTTAACCAAATTTTATTTTAAGGATGTTAACTTGTCTAAACGCTCTGCTCCTTTTAAATTTTCATATTTCTTATGCTTGCTTAAATAATGGCGCTCAAGATTGTACTTCTTAAAAACGGCAACAAATTCGTTGCAAATAAGACAAATGCACTTCTCATTCATTTCAGCGAAAAAATATAATTCCGTCCATTTTTCACAAAATGCATCACTTTCACCAGCACCAGTTTTCCGTTTTTTCCTACAACTTGCCATTATAATATGGGTATTTTAATTAAAAATTTAAATTAAACCGCCAACTAGTTAATCACTGTGCCCGCTCAAAACCTATAATTAAAACTGAGGTCTGGGGTATAGCAACAAGTTGATTCGCTGCCTCTGCGCGTCAGCTAAAAGTTGCCAAATACCTACGTTGTACATAATTATTTCAATATTTGGATCATAAGACATATTATAGATTTTTTACGAGAGATGTATTTTAAAAAGCTATTTGCTGGGCTGTAAATAAATAATTTTTAGTAAATAATAAATACCTAAGCGGGCGAATTGAAATTAGCTCGTGGGCGAAATTTCGCCCGCGGGCGAGGGTTTCCCCACCCCTGGTCTGAATGGACTTGCCTTAATGAGCGTCCATTTCAGGATGCCTATTGATGTTCCCAGTGTAAGTGACCAGTTTGCCAGACAGCATAAGAGGGGTATGCAGTTTTTGAATATGTTGTCAGACAATTAGATCACCACCTTCCCCCAAACCACTTGAAGAGATCCCAATGAAAGATGGCGTATTACGTTTCATTCGCAGCTAAGCAATTTGTGTTTCAAGATTTGTTAAAGTTTCAATTAAACCAGAATTATTTCTAAATGCCTGTATAGATGTTTTACACATACCTTTCTTCGTTATTACTTTTATCGCATTTCAGATAAGTGTAAATATATTGTATTTTGGATATATAATTGATAGTTAGTTGAGAATGATATGTTCATGTTTATAGTTTAACGTAGTAAAATTAAGGCTTTGTGGTTCGGAACCCACGTAAAATTGTAGGTCCCCTCCGCCACCACGGAGGACATGCACAATACACAATTACGAACACAGTTAGGTAGACCAGCCATGAGTGTATCCTAGGGTCTTTGTTGGTCTGAAACATTATAACATAGCTGGAGGATAATAACTTTTCACTAGTTTGTTCCTGAAAGGATGCTTACTTTGAAACTGAAGCAGTTTCCACATTCTCAATGGTTTTATTATATACAGTAGTCACTAATCCGTTGTATTGCTTTGTTAATCAAAATCATAATGAGAAATTGGGAGTGTGGATATGTTTTTTTTATAAGAACAGCTGCTTAAGATCTGCTTAAGGATGGATTACTATAATATTTTAAAATTATTTTTATGTACACAGCGACTTGTATGTGTACCTTTATATATGAAAATGTGTGTGTGTTGAAGAACTATGTGACTTATTGAGGGACAAGAGTGAAGATTACACTGTCTTGATTTTCCAACGTTTCAGGTTAATTTGATCCATGCTGTACTCTGACATTTTATTTTAATTCAAGAGCAGCAGAAAAGGTCAGAGTACTTGCATGTATTATACCATAAGACTGAAGCAGACTTTCAGGGTCAGTAAAGGATAAACATTAATGACGTGTTGGAAGGCAACCCCCCCCCCCACCCCCAAAAAAAAAATTCTAGGCTAGTAGGAATGAACTCGAACTTTTTATGGGCGTGAAGTGAGGTGGAGATAGTTATAGTCAGTTGCGGATTATCAATGAGGCTATTGAGGCTGAAGCCTCAGGCTCCCATGGTTGAGGGGCCCCCTAATCAACTGAGTTTCGATGATATAATTTGAGATTTCGCAAACTTCCGCGATTAAATATGACAGAGTACGCAAACTGACAAATTCCCTGTTTTATTTTGTTTTATGGGCCCTAAAGTAAAGTTTGTTTAATACTGTTTGGTTTTGGCAAACGGCAAAATACACTGTGTTAAGGTTCTTTTAAGTTCGTTTCTCAATTAGCCTTAGCACCGTACATATAATTCGTGTAAATGTACTATGTACTGTACATGTACATGTATTGTTAATAAAAAGCTATAAAAAAGGGCCCCCATATTCTTCATTGCCCCGTGCCCCCGAGGTGTCTTAATCCGCCTCTGGTTATAGTTATAGTTAGTTTATGTCGACATTGTGACGCAAAGGAAGGCTCACTAAGGCTGGAAGGGCACAAACAGACGAATGAAACCCTGTCCCTTAATCATCGCTGCATTGCCCAACATTCGGAATGATTAAATTTTGATTCCTTTTAGAACTCAAAATAGTAATAATCTTTTTTATATTGTGGTTTCGCCAGGGCTCTTTTGCTAGCTGCGGCTCACCATGGATTGCTCATGGCTCCCTGGTTGGTGGGGACCATATGGACCCCGTTGTGAACCATCGCTCTACACCAACCGTAACACGATCGCCTTTTAAGTCGAAGAATACACTGCACTCGAAACCTGTCGCCAAATCTGCCCACAAAGGAGACACTTAGTCACCGGTTACGTCGTGTGTGTGGCCCCTTCAAAACCAGGGGAGGATTTAGGGGGGCGATCGCCCCCCAAACTATGAGGCTTCTAAACCTTAAAGGTAAAGAAAGTGAATGAAAGAAGGAGATCGGAAACATAAAGAAGAGACAATACAAAATTAGAGTGAAGCGTCCTATAAAAATAATCGCTGTTGCAAAAAGAGTGCATTTAGGGGCGCATTGATGTTCAAAAGTGAGCCATTTATGTAATATGTTTTATTTAATTGCCCCTAATGATGATGATGCTTAATAAAATAATAATGTAAATGTTGTTGCGCTAATTTTAAACCTCACTGGAGCTTAATGTCATCTTAAAGAATTGACTTCTTTCACCAAAAACAGATACCTTCCTGCATTCTTTATAAGCAGAACGAATATATGATAATTGTTAGCAGTTCTATCACACCAGTTGCCTGCCAACTTCTCAGGTTCTGGAAGGTGACCGCCCCCTCCAAAATTGTGTTCTGGATCCTCCCCTGCTCAAAACGCGGGGTTCTAGGCCCTGGCCTAAATGGTTTATGCCTTAATCCGACCCTGCTTATTATCAATAAATATTGTCATTATTACTGATTCGATAATAATAGTGTCAAAAACAGTTTATTACCTACCAGTATTTAAGTATCGATAGAATATAATATGGAAACTATGTACTCGTACAGAACAGTGAACTTAATTCGAAGATCAATGTTAGTTACAGTAATTGAGGCGCAGATTCATACCAGTTTGGAGCGTTTTGCACAAAACGGTCACAATTTGCAAAGTCTACAACTTTCAGGTTTGCTTAAATAAATATCAATGGGAAGCGATTATATAATAAAATATCTTTGTTGCGTCTTTTAGACGCTTATAACATTAAATGAAAGTATAAAGACATCTTAAATTAGCCTTAGACAAAAGGAAAAAACATCAACATTCATTTTCTGAAAGAAAACATCAATTTGAATTGTCTGAAGTATATTAATACGTAAATTCACTACAAATAACTGTGAACAGTATAAATTCCAGAAGAAGAATTGAAACTGGGTCGAAGATCAATGGAACACTTCAAACCGATACGAATATCCTCGTTTCCTCCGATTACCCTAATCTTTGTTGTTTAGCTTTAGGGTTGTTAGGAATCTAGAAGAGAAAGATCCATTGTTATTCCAAAGCGATATCATAACAGCTAATTAATGCAGCTTTGCTTGTATATATTAAGTTAATACAGTGCTTAACTTGTAAAAAAAGAAGCGGTGGAACGCTAGTGAGCCGGAGGCAGAGGCTGCGAAGCAGTCGACCGGGCCCGGGTAGCGGGCAAGGCGCACAGTAGTGTCGTGTTCCGTTGGGGCACGGTGCACGGAGCGCGGGAAGGTTGCAGGACGCAGTATCCCCCTCCTGCTGGGTGGGGGTTTGGGTGGTCTTCCCCAAGAAAACTTTCTATCAGGGTGCTTCTGAGATGCCACTTCATGGCGCTGTCTCATTTAACAGACCTCATCCAATGTTTTCATACACTTAGTATGTGTGAAATATATTTATTTTAGGTATTCACTTCACATTCTTCTTTATGATCAATTTCACAATTTAACAACCTTAAGAACAAACAAATAACAATACTTTACATAGAAACTGAGAAAATCAAGAGTGAATCGCATATTTCCAGTTTCATAATTTTCCAATTTCATAACCTCTAGATCAACCTCCCAAAACCTGTGACATTTCTTCTTTTATTTCAAAAGGATGCTATGCCTCTGAAATCTCTAGAAAATATAAAATATCGTAATGAATAATGAAAAAATATTTCCCCCTAGGGTTAGTTATCAAATGATGTTATTATGTACACCTAGGCCTCCTCCTATAAAAGAGGCGTGCTGACGTGTCGTGCTCCGACTATTAGTCGGTAAATATTTTCAGTTCCGGTGCCTTCCTGCACAAATTAACCACTGAGTTAAAGAGATATTGAGTACATTTATTTCGTACATTTAGGTTTAAGCAGTCCTCTCCCTCGCACAGCGTTCAACTTCCAAACTAAGTTTGGCTAAGACTTGTTTAAAATCAGCAAGGAGACGAATGACTCATTGAAGGCTGCGGTTTTTCTTGTTTAAAATCAACATTGTACATTAAAACAATTTTCCAGTATCTTGAATGAGGACGACATGAAGAAATATAAGGTTAAGTTATATATGTATATTCATCTCATGATTGTAAGGTTTGTGAAAAATTGTCACTTATTTTAGAGCAAACATTTTTGTGCTCTTGTGGCATCATTTTAGGGCATTGGCAGCGTCCTTTCTACGCTTTTGTTAAATGTAGCGCTGATAGGGCGTGGTCTTATAGAGAGCTCTCTTGCAATTCAGTTTGGTAGTTTAGATAAAGGACTTGCACCGTGCATTGGTGCAGGTTGTGTTGTTGTAACAAGGTTCAGAAAGAAGACCGTAAATAGCGCCCCTTTTCTTAATTTTTATGCTACTGACGCCTAAAGTAAACTCACATCGAGTCAGCAACCCTGAGGTAGGAGCGAATAGGACCTCCAAGAGAAAAATAAAATAAAGGTAATATATGATAGATTCAATATTGTTGGGCTCTAAACTTATTAGCCTACTAAGAGTGATACATTGGAAAGTTAACGATATTCTTTAACTCACATTCTAAAGCAGCGTGGGATTTCTGCCTTAAATCGAATAATAGTCACGGTGTTATTGGCCATAGCTAATTTTCTTCTAGGCAAGGAAATCAACAGGTTTACTGTTATATGCCCGGATCAACAGAATACGAACGGTACCTTAATTCAGCACCTCAGAAAGCCCTCGACTATGCTAATTCCAAACTGGCGTAGCTATTTGGAATATAACACTGTAGGTGAACCATCTAAGAGCCGATCCCAACACATAAAGTAGCTAACCGTTAAATATATTAATTGTTCTTGCTTCTTAGTCATAAGTCGTTAGAAATGGCTGTCTAACGATGGTTTTCAAAATTAGCGGCTAAGTATTAATAAAAGTTAAACTTCCAGTCAGAATTCCGATGAGACTAAATGATGTTAAATTCCTTTAAGTTTCTTGGAAAACTCGACGTTAAATTCAATGTCAAATGCAACAGAAATACGATGTTAAATTGATATTAAAGTGCAATACGATTTTAAAGTGAATTTCAAATAATATTAAGTAATTTCAATTTACCAGTAATACATGTGACCGGTACCAGATCCATCTCTTGAGTGCCCCATCGTTGTCGTTGCTTTTACACCGCGTGTCCCACGTGGCTTCTAAAATCTTCATTTCACTTGGTTAAAAATTTGACCGCCGCCGGAGAAGAGGTTTTCGATAGCTTTAGTGCGTTGTTCTCGACCTAAATTCGTTGGTTGGAAGACGTTTTAGGTTAATTTTATGTCAAAACTAAAATGTTTTGACACTTGTAAGACTGTAACCACCCGTAATTGCGCCTGGTCAGTTCTGGGAAGGTAAGGATAATGGTTTCTAATTCAGAGGCATGATTAAGTTCACTCAATATTATAATTATTATTTATTTAAAATAATTTTTGAACAAGAAATATGAGGGTATACACTTTAACATTATAATAATTAATAAATCAATAATTGACATTATAAAAGTACGAGACAAAAGGGGCATAAATAAAATCAAAATCCTTTGCGCATTCAGCGATTAACGCTGAATTAAAGCTACATTTTGATGCAATATTGGATTATCGTTTAACTTGTTGACAAACGCCATTTAAAACTGAATTTGTTCAAATTTAAGAGATAATTATCGTTGACAAAGTAAATATAATAAATAAATAAATCAAAGCAAATTAGTGAACAAAAATATGCAAGTAATGAAGATGAATATGTAACACTGTATAAATATAAAATAGTCCCACTTCTTTTTCGTGGGGAACCACGAGTGGATTTTAGGGTCTTTGTTAGTCTGTAGTTCTGTTAATACATAACAGACAGAATATGTTTACCTGGCGAAGGCTTAGGGACGTCATGATACTATACTCGTTTGTAGACTTTTAAGTGTATAGTGGTTACCAAACTACTATGCTCAAGGCACGTCAATGCCATCTGTTCTTTTTTTGGCGACATTCCGAAGATTTTAGTCTCCCACCCTATTCAACATCAGTTACTCTCCCCCCACAAACACCACGCAACTCCAAACTGTCCAATTACTTATTTTTGTAATTTACAGATTTTGCGGCACCCCAAGGCGGCAACTTTGGCACTGAGGTTGGGAAACGCTGTTCTTTTATGCTAAGCATGATTCACGAATCGTATAATTTTGGAACGCTAAATGCTATAGTGTGCTGAGGCAATTAAGAGTGACACCTTTATTTTGAACTAAAATATGGTAGTAATCATACGAACGTTTGATTATAAGTGCTAAAATTTAGGCGTTTCGTATAATAATCTATTTTTTGAATAATTCTTTTAAAGCAAAAGTAAGAAAAGAACTTTGAGTTCAAGTATTTGTGACTTTCAGAAGTGCAATTTTGGTTCGCCAAAAAAAGTATAAAATTTACTAGTGAATAATGAATGGTTTTTGTTATTTCATTGCTGTCACCGAAAATAATGAATTATCGAAACAAAAACAGTATTAACATTAGTAAGTTTTTTGCAAGACTAAAAATATATATGCAATAAAAGTAAAAAACGGAGTTGAACTGTTAACAAATTATTAAATACGTATTAGATTGCATACATACATTACTCAATCCTATAACTTCTACAGGAGCAATATTTTCGTAAAGGATGATGACATTAAAAATAAACTCCAACCTTGAAATGGTCACAAGTAAAAGATTTAGGTCTGCCTGTAAATGGTGTGAGGGGCGAGGGATGGATATATGGATTGATTCTCATTTTTCTTGCGTAGTGCATTGACGAGTTTTTTCAGAGCAGAGGAGATGGTGTTTACAAGGGCAAAACTCAACATACACAGATTCTACAAGTACCTGCAAAACAGAGAAAACATATGAACGCATTGAGAGATACAAAATTAGAAGTTCACTCTAAAATCATTAAATGGATTTTTGTGGTACATAGTCTTTACATCAGGTTATTCATTCATGGTAAAGCTCTTGTCAATGAACATGCACACTTCATATCATGAATTCCTTGAAAGATAATTGTTCATTCAGTATTTGAATTTTTTTGTTTATGTAGGAAGGAGAGAACGAGGACGAATGACCGCAAAAACGGCCCTCCCACAGAAGAAGAAGAGCCAAAATCAAGGTCCAGGGTTTTTAAGATGCCTGGACACCACGTTTGAAACATTGGAGGTCATACACGGGTAGAAAGATGGATTGAGGGAGATTGTTGCATAGTTGACCGCTTGAGTGGATGAAAGATTGAAAATACCGATTAACCCTTGCGTTAGAGAGTTGGACAGAAAAGGAATGAAAATGTGTCGAAAGTCTGGTATTGCGTGCTCTCCTTAAAGGAAAAGGCACGCAATTAGAGAGTTCAGAAGAGCAATGTCCGTTATAATAACGACAGTAAAGAGGAAGTGAGACAACATTGCGGCGAAGAGAGAGGGATTGAAGACAGTCAGTAAGAGGTGGGGAATTGATGAGACGAAAAAGCCTTTGATTCCACCCGGCCAAGTACGGCTGTGTGGGTTAAGCCATCCGACACATGAGAAGCGTATTCCAAACAGTGGCGGACAATACCCGTGTACAGAGAGAGCAACTGAATTGGGGTGAAGAAACTGCGGAGCCGGTACAACACACCTAACCTCTTAGAAGCTGTTTTGGAAAAAAGAGTATACGAGATTTTTCCAGGAAAGATGACAAGAAAAGGAAATATCAAGAATGTTAAGAGAAGAGGAAGGATTGAGTTGTGTGTTGTTGAAGGTAAGGGGATAGTCGTGTGGAATATCGTGACGAGTAGACAGATGGAGGAACCGAGTTTTTGAGGTATTGAAAGCCCCAATCAGAGATAGCAGAAAGATCAGAGATCAGGTGCACCATAGCCACCCTCCCCAAATCATGGAGTGACCGTTGAGAGGGACGCTTTGTGAAACGGGTGAAGTGAAGAGTGGAATCATTGGCATAAGAGTGGATAGGATCGGAAATGCGACTTAATAGATCATTGATAAATAAAAGAAAGAGAGTGGGTGATAGGATAGAACCTTGAGGAACACCACTGTTAAAAACTTCAGGGGAAGTATTGCATAGTATTATTTGAAAACACAACCAACTATCTCTCCACAGACGCAGTGCCAGACCGAGATATGTGCAGTTCGTGAAAATGCATGAGGACTCCGTGTATTCGGAACCCATAGTTGTTTTAAGTACTACTCGTTGAAAAGACTGACTTAATGTTTGAAATAGAATATTACCATGACACTTTCGAGTTTCACAATTAAATACTTTTGAAATTTGACAATCTGTAAAGACCTTGAACTTTGTGACAACACGGACTTTGTCAGTGAACTTGTAAAGGTTCTAACCGTGGAGCCATTGGGGTATTGCAGTATTCTGGACTCCTCAGATTCAGGGATTTGACACCAGTCTCCTACACCTCCTAAGGGTAAACACTGAGGAAAACTGTACCAGTCAAAACCTGAAAAAATAATATATTCATCACAGACTTTCTAAATTAATTACAATGCAAAAATGAAATTTTTGACACTTGATAATAATACAATTAAATAAAATGCACAAGCAATTTAAATTTGACTGTTTTACAAGTTTAATCTACAATTGATAGTTATTTAACTTAATACAGCCGTATTGTAATACGCAAGGCCATTAAAAAATGAATGGACCAATGACAATTTAGGTTACCATCATAGGCCTGTTCAGCCTTCTACCATATTAGCTAACATACATAATGCGATCAGAATAAATGAATTTCGTATTACTTGAATTACAATTAGAACCACTTATCTGCCAGGTAGACTTTCCTAGATCGGATTAGCCGTTGCAAATAACATGCAATGGGAATAACACTGTGTAGATTACCTCAATTCTGTATACCATAATGTATACTCAATCGAAAAACTGGTACCCGTTTTCTTTACGGGAAAATATGGTAGACTATGTTTTGAGTCTCTTTAGTTACTCAAATGTAACCCGGAGTTCTCGTTTTCTTCCGCTACATTTTTAAGGGAAGACAATTTTAGCTTGGCGAATAAATTACTCAATATTAGAAGAACAATTGAGGTCCGGTGCTAGTGTCTCCGAGCAACTGATACAATGAGGAATGAGCAAACCAATTTCGCTCCTAGGTGCCACACACGATTTGAAATCTCCCGTACGGCACAATATATACTTGAACAAACTTCCACTAAGAACTCGTTTTCTGTTCTTAAAAGGACAACTAAATTTAATTTTCTTATTTAAATTTCACACAGATTTTGTGGGAGAACATTCGTTCACAACGCTTGAGATGCACTGCCGCAGCGTACTTCTTATATGGCGCCTTTTGTTTCGCGTTTTATATCACAATGAAGACATTACTCCCATCTTTTAACTAACAATTTTATGCTACGTTATTCGGTAATAGATAAAGAGTAATTTGATATAAGTTTCATTCTCGTTCTCTGTTTTAATACAATTTCATTTTTATATACGACAACTTCTTTTTTCAGCCTATGATCACCTGTTGCCGCGCGAGGCTGCCAGGCGTAAGATTTACTTACATACCCAAATAAGATTCTCTTTTTGATTCATCTTACTTTTAAGAATTATTAACCTTTCAGAAGGTGTAATTTTAACATGCCATTAAACTTATTAATAATGTAACAATCTAATTTTAATGGAGTTTTCCCGTTTTATGCATAAATGAACGTTCCATTTTATAACGTCTTATTTTGCTTTGTCTGGCGTGAAGCGCAGTAACCCACGTGCTGTCTCACAATTGGATTTTTTATTTCTTTTCCTAATTTACTTTTTGTTGCGGCTAGCCCCTTCATAATTTCTATTTGAACTTGTATAGAATTAAATAGACAATTCAATTCGTTTTTTTCCCTGTATTGCACGAGTATTTAACAGTCATATGTTCTTAATTTCATGTACTTAAGAATTTTCAAATTGTTTCGTTTACACCCGAAACGGACTCCTATACAAAAAATGCCCAGCGCCATTTTGTCGAACACAATATTGTTTGGCCTAGTAGGGATGGTTGCTTATGAGGCACCCTTAAACATTAATTGATTTTAATAAAACTTCTTTGGTACACGTTTTATATTAATAGGAAATAAATGCAGGGGGAGACCCCCCCAAATTTTGGTTGATTGGGTGGTTCTTATATGTATAGGAAAAATTAAATATAAAATTTGGGGGGGTCACCCCCTGCATTTTTTTCCTATTAATATAAAACGTGTACCAAAGAAGTTTTATTAAAATCAATTAATGTTTAAGGGTGTCTCATAAGGAGCCATCCCTACTCGACCAAATCTACTATGCTTTCAGTCCTAAAATGTTTAGTTCAATTCAGTTTCTAATTAATCAGTAGTCTTTGTCTATTTTAGTTTATGCTGTTCTTTAACTGCTGTTATTTGCCTTTATAATGGAAAGCTAAGAAAAAATTCATATATTTATGTTGCAATATTTAACTAAATTTGAGTCCTTGTGCGGGACGAATAAGAATATAATTACTTGAGATTTTGCATATTTTGTTTTTTTGTCAAATGGAATATATTGAGGTGGTGAGACGGTGAAATTTGCAATTTCGAAAAATAAGAACCACCCTAATATATATATATATATATATATATATGAAAATTATTTCACGAAGGTAACACGTGAAAAATATTTATGATGAATAAAACCACGAAGGAAAGGAAACACAAAATGGTGCTCAAGCGCTTTCGTCTAATGACATCCTCAGGAACACTGAAGTACATAAAAAGGGTTAAGCCTATATATAGGTTACAGAAAGAAAAAAAGAAAAAATAAATAACATACACACACACACACACACACATACATATATATATATATACATACATATCTATATATACAAATACATACACACATACATACATACATATATATACAATAAACAGAGAAGTAAAAATAATAAAAAATTATAAAAAAAATTAAAAATTAAAACCTTAAAAGATTACCAGTGAGGCGTACAGATTTTTTAAGGAAAAATATCGATTTTTAGCACAAGATCAAATGGATTATAAAAATACAAATTTATACTGGACCTCTGCCGGGTTTTAACACAATGCTGCCTATGGTCAGGTTTCGATATAAAAAAAAAAAAAAATTAAAAGTTAATCGATTTTTAGCACAAGATCAAATGGATTATAAAAATACAAATTTATACTGTCCGGGTTTTAACACAATGCTGCCTATGGTCAGGTTTCGATATATATAAAAAAAAAATAATAAAAAAATAAAATGCAAATTAAAAGTTAATAAAGTAGAAAACAAGTTTACCAAAGATTTAATGTTTTACACTTCTTATCTATATCTGTTTTAAAGGAATTCAACATAACAGGATCGAGTTGAAAAAGACCTTTGCTTATGTTGAAGTTATTTGAAAGTTGGATAATGGCAGACTCAAGAATATTTCTATTAACAATGTTGCTTGAATGGAATAAAACTGAAGCATTATTCCAATCAATACAGTGGGCTAACTCTGACAAATGGACAAAAAGGGCACTGGACAACTGTCCTGTTCTAACGGAATATTGATGCTGTTTTATACGTATGTGCAAATCCTTTCCCGTCTGACCTATGTAAAAGGAATCACATTGTTTACAACCAATTTTGTAGATAATGCCTGAATTATTGGTAGGGCTATTTTTTACTATGATATTTTTCACAATATTGTTATATGAAAATACTACATTAATATCCAAAAGTTTAAGTACATTAGCAATGCCTAAAAAGCCCGGGAAAAATGGAAGTACTAAAATATTTTTTGACAAAGTACGAGTGTTAATATTGACACGATAGAAAGTTCGTTTTGCCTTGTTGAGACAAGATTCCATAAACGCAGATGGATAACACAAATCACTTCCAATACCGTTGATTTTTTCCAATTCGGCATCGATGTATTCCGGACTGGCGATCCTAAGGGCGCGGAGAAACATTGATGAAAATATGGCCTTCTTAGTGGGGGTATCATGTCCCGAGTAAAAGTGTACGTAGGACAAATTGTTTGTCGTTTTCCGATAGATACTAAACTTAAAACCTGGGCTTTCCCTATGTACACGCACATCCAAAAATGGGATTGAATTGTCTTGCTCAACTTCTAAAGTAAACTTAATGGAGGGGACTTGATCATTTAACTGAAGGAGGAAGCTATAAGGTCACGATTCATGGGCCAGATACACAAAATATCGTCGACGTACCG
>JAJOZX010013460.1:0-32500 GCA_023014485.1 Bathynomus jamesi
ATTCCATTCTCTCGAGACAGGAGGGGCATTTTCATTAAGTACATTGCACAAATTTTAAAACTATCTTCCTGTTCTAAACATACAGATTCTATTATTTTTACATAATTATTACATTTATAATTAAATTTATTACATTTAATATTGCATAATTATTAATTACAGAAATTATAAATTTATTATTACATTGGTTATTACATTGTTGTTTATTATACAGAAATTATAAACCGAAAAACGAATGAAAAAAGGCGATTAGGAAATAATCCAGAGACCATTGAGAAATTCGCACCTAGGTTAGATATCGTTCTCCCGAAACCAGAAGGGCATTTTATTACAGGGTCAGCTTATAACCACATTTCCACAAATTAAAAATATCTTCTTGTTCTATACATACAGATCCTAATGTTTGACATAATTACTGCATATATTTATTTCCACATTAATTACTTCCATTATTACATTTACTAAAAGCGAGTAAGGAAACATTCCAATCCAGAGACATTTAAGAAATTCACACTTAGGTTCGAACACGTTCCCACGACTCCGTAAGGGATTTATTGACCAAGAATCTCATTAAAGGGTCTAACTTATAAGTACCTTCGCACAAATTAAAATTATCTACTTTTTCTATACACACAGATTCTATTATTTTTCTTTTGACATAATTATTACATTTATAAAGTACCTTACTTGATTCCCAATCTATAGCATGATTATTTTGGCTAGCGTGATAAAAAATGGCATTATAGTATTACAACTTCTGAAGGCATATTTGTGTTCTTTGTTACGGGTTTCAATATTTCTTCCAGTTTCTCCCACGTATACTAAATCACAACTTTTACAGGGAATGCTGTAGACACAGGCTTGTTCCTCTTTTGCAACGTTATTCCTAACCAATTTACTTTTCACGGTAGACGAATATTTGAACGCCAAAGCAAACTTAAATTCTTTCGTCAACGGTTTTACTCTTTCTAAGCCGGCAATGTAAGGCAAACTCACATATTGTTTTTGGTTAACTGAAGGTTCCCGAGGGGCATAAAAAGATTTTCTGGCTTTAAAATACGCCTTTCTGATAAACCACTCAGGATATTTTAAATCCTTAAAAATGTTCCAAATCTTTGAATTTTCCGGATCCAGCAAATGTGGGCTACAAATCCTGAGTGCTCTTAAACATGGAAGAAATAATTGAGCTTTTAACCCCTTCATCATGATATGAAAAATAATGAATGTACGAATTACAATGAGTAGGTTTTCTATAGACCGTGAAATTGGGCTTTCCGCTTTCGTTAATGACCAAAACATCTAGAAAGGGTAATTGTTTGTCGTTCTCCCATTCATATTTAAATTTAATAGAGGGAACAAGATTATTTAATGACTGAAAGAAAGTGTCAAAGTTGTTCCAGTGGTCAGGCCAAAATGAGAAAATATCATCTACATAACGAAACCAAATTAGATTCCTGGGACATATTGTTTGCAACAATTCCGACTCATATACTCCATATATAATGTACTCAGTATTGGGGATAAAGGGGACCCCATTCCCATACCAAAACGTTGCAAATAAAATTCTTCACCGAAGGAGAAGGCATTATTGGTGACACAGAGTTTTATCAGTTCTAAAAATACAGATGTGGGCATGCCTAGTTCTACGTTACATGTTGGCAATTTTCTATCTAAAAAACTAAGTACATCATCAATGGGAACTTTCGTAAACAAGGACTCAACATCAAAACTTATCATTCTTCCCCGTTTTAAATCTAAGGACATAACTTTGTTAATAAAGTCACAGGAATTAGTGATGTGCGAGCCTGAAAATTTACCAACTAATGGGGATAATTTATCTGCAAGAAATTTAGATAACCTGTAACTAAAGGAACCCCTGTGTGAAATAATGGGACGGAGTGGTATATTAATCTTATGGGTTTTGGGTAGGCCGTAAATGTGGGGGAGTTTGGGGTTAATCTGTAGAAATCTTTTAGGATCAATCGCCGGGACATCTTTTAATAAGTTCCTGATGGTTTTGTTGAATTCGGCAGAAAGACGCTTTAGGGGGGACGATCTCACTTTGGTGTAGGTGAATTCATCACTAAGTAACGCTTCCATTTTTGTTTATAATCACACTTGTCCAAAATAACCACAGTGTTACTTTTGTCCGCTTTAGTGACAAATATTGCTTCATTCTTCCTGAGCTTGTCTAAAGCTAACCGGAATCTTTTGGGAATAGAGTCCAATGAGTTGAAATGTTCCAGAAACTTGCTCAGAATCAAACCATTTAAACACGGAATATCCACCCTGGAATTAACTACGGAAGACACAAAATCTAAAACAATGTTTTTATCGGGTTTAAGCGCAAACGACAGCCCTAAATTAAGAACTTCCTTTTCGGATTTGGACAAGACATATGTCGATAAATTTAAAACGGAACCTTCCACCGCACACTTTGACCAAGCACTTTCATCACATAAATAGGATAGCTTTCTGTTAAGTCGTTGTTCAGTGCGTCTAGTCTCCACGTCGCATTTATAATCTGCAGTTTCAAACAGCGCCACAAGTAGTTCACACGACACATGCGATTTAAGGACGCGTAGACAATTTCTTAGTTTGAAATACGTATGGTCAATTTCTCTTTTAACACATGGAATACGTTCCTTCAAAATTTCCCTGGGCGTCGAAACTGTCGTGGAAATAAACTCTCTATTAGAGTGGGTTTTTATTCTCAGATGAGAAAGAGCTTGAAACGAAAAGAAAAATTTCAAGAAAGAATGTCAAAAGCTACCCAAACAACGGTTGCTGCAGCAAATATTCAAGTGACCTCTTATTCAGATACTGATTCTGATGCAAGTGAAGATTTTCCCAACAAAAACGTTCATATCTATACTATGAAGCCCAAATGAATATTGAAACTCCCCAGCCATCATCTTGAGGATACTGTTCCAGTGTTAAGCTCTCAACACTCGCTTGAGAGGCCAATCGTCACAACATATCAGATAGAAGTGCTGCAGCAATAGCTTCAGCGGTCCTACAGGATGTCGGCATTATTTCTGAGACTAATAGAACAATGATCTACAGATCTACAGATCTACAGAAGCTAAGGCTAACAAAGACCCTAAAATCCACTCTAAGGTTAGCCCGAGAGAAAGAAGAGAATAGAGGGTTAAAAGAAAAGAATAAGGGGTTAAGTAAGTAGCAAAACCTATCATTCGTGGGTTAACATTCATTCAGAAAAAGAGAGAGAAAGACTCACCATCATCATCCGCCTGCCACTGCCGACAAGTCGGAAAAATAGTCGAAGAGAATAGGAAAGGCGTGAAAGATGAAAAGAAGTAAAATAAGAACGCTTACAAACCATGCAACACAGTCTTAACTCAAATACTGTCATACCATGCCAACTACAGACATGCAAGTAAAGAGAGGATAAGAAAAGAAAGAAAAAAAGTTGAAGAGTATAACAAAATGTGGGTTAGTTTACGCTACGAGCTACATCTAAGTTCGTGTTAGTCTAATTTTTTTTTTTAATAATTTTATTGCTGGCATATCACACGCTGGCATGTCACAAGCTGGCATTAATCGTCAACAGACTCATCCTCGACCACTACCCAAGAGCTCCTGTTGCTAATTATTTTATTATTTTAAACAACGTTAATGTTTTTAAAATGCCTATCTAAACGGTTTTTAAACTTATTAACGCTGGTAGAGTTCACGACAGGCGCAGGAAGATTATTGCGTAATCGTAAGACTTGTTGCGCAATGACGGAATTAATTTCGTGGCACGACGCTGAACCCTTTCTAACCTATCAATATCCTCACGCAAATACGGGCAGCAAAACTGAACGGCATATTCTAAATGAGGCCTGACTCGGGACTTGTAAAGGGGCAATATAATATTCTTTGATTTAAATTCGAAATTACGCGCTATGAAGCCAACATCCTATTAGCTTTTGCGCAAGACTCCAGGCACTGGTTCCTAATTTTTAAATCCTTAGATACGCGTACGCCTAAATCTACTTCCTCGTCAACGCTCGCTAACGGTCTATTGTCCATCGTGTACATGTAATTATTGTTACGAAAACCTATATGAAAACTTTACATTTGTCTACGTTAAATTGCATCTGCCACTTATCCGTCCACTCCATAATCCTATTTACATCGTTTTGGAGCCTATTTCTATCGTCCACGTTAAGAACTTTACCGCCTATTTTAGTATCGTCCGCGAATTTGACACGGTACTGGTTAAGCCTACATCTATGTCGTTAATGTAAATTACGAATAGCAATGGGCCTAACACTGAACCCTGTGGGACACCGCTACCTACATCCAACCACCCCGATTCCCTACCATTAACAACGCCCTTCTGTTTCCTAGCACGAAGCCATTCCTCTAACCAGTTAGCTACCTGACCATGTATACCGTGCGCTTTAATCTTCGCAATTAATCTTCTATGCGGAACTGTATCGAACGCTTTTTAAAAGTCTAAATAAATAAGTCACCCGCTCTATGCCTATCGTATTCGCGCACTATTTCATTATAAAACTCTAACAAAGCTAGCTACTTCTATTTTTTTTTAAATAGGCGTAACGTTAGCTAATTTGAAGTCTTCAGGAATAATCCCCATTTTCAGTGACTTATTAAGAATTTTTGTTAAGGGGCCTACGATAACGTCTTTCAAATCTTTCAAATGTCTAGGATAAAGCGCGTCAGAGTCTGGAGCGTTGGTCACTTTTAGCTTATCGATATAATGCGCAATCTCACCCTCGTAAACAGTTACTTCATTCAAAATAGCCTGGCGACTAAATGGATCGATATCGTCCACGTCGGGGACATTATTTACGTCTTCTACGGTAAAAACTGTCGCCAAAAAGTTGTTAAAAATACCTTCCATCGCCTGAGCGTCGGAAGCCAAAGCGCCGTCAGCAGCGTCCACTAGAGGGCTTATGTTATCTTTTATCGGCTAACGATTATTGACGTGTTCAAAAAACTTTTTCGGATTATGTTTTCTATCTGCAGCTATAAGTATCTCTAAATTACGCTTAGCATTCGTAACAGATCTTTTAACCTGACGTCTAAGCTCGATATATCTATTAAAGTTAGCTACCGTGCTATTGCGCTTATTAAATCTATACGCTCTGTTACGCTCGTTTATGAACTCACCTATTTCCCTAGTCCACCACTTAGCCCTACCACGATTTCTAGCGCGCTTGAGCCTACGCGGAATAAACTCCCTTTCGATATTCAAAAAACTTTCTTTAAACGCCTCCAATGAAAATTTGCGTCATTACCCATTAATAAATTATCCCAGTCCACTACTCTCATCCTGTCCGCAAAACTATCAAAATTAGCCCAACGAAAATCGGGGACTTCTATTACGTTACTAATTACTATCCTTACTGTTTTCTATCAATAGCTTAAACTTAATAATTTGGTAATCACTACATTCCAAACTCTCACCTACTTCTAAACCTTCGACTATATTTTCGTCGTTCGTCATCACCACGTCTAAGATATTGTCACCCCGCGTTGGTTCGGAACCATCTGCCGTAAAAAAATATCTTCCATGAACTCAACAGTCTCAAACCCTCATCATTACCAGTAAAATTCTTGTAATTAACATTAGGGCGGTTAAAGTCTCTGGCAACTATACTATCCCGATTATTAATAAAGTTACCAAGAAGTGAGTAAAATCTAGTATCGGTATCGAGGGGTTGAACGGGAGGTCTATAAACAATAACAAAATTAAAGCTAATACGACGCGCCCTAACTTCAATGCATATCGCATTAATTGCTGCCGGAAAATCTACCCTAACCTCGATAGCCCTAAGGGAATTACGAATGTACAACAAAACGCCGCACGAATGTACAACAAAACTAAGATAAGATAAGGCAAGATAAGGCGAGAAAGGGAGAAGAGAGAGCAAGCGCCAAGTTTTGGCAATACAAATGCCATCCGAGCACTGTACTTTGATGGCAGAAAGGACAAAACCAAGGCCAATTTGAAAAAAGGAAACCAGTACTCTGTTGAAAATATCACCGAAGAACATGTATCTCTCATCTTAGAACCAAGATCGGAATATCTTGCTTATATTATTGTTTCATCATGAACAGCACGTGCAATAGAAGCCGGCATCATAGTGTACCCACAAGAGAAAGATTTTCCAAGGGATTCTATTACAGCAATAGGATCCGATGGTACTAATCTCAATACCGGTTTCAAAGGTGGAGTGATTCGCTTGCTTGAACTGCGCTTAGGCCGTCCTCTACAGTAGATTTGCTTATTGCATAATAATGAGTTACCATTACGACATCTCTTACTACATATTTATGGTGTGACACATGGTCCAAACGCTTTTTCTAGTCCCATTGGTAAAGCACTGGCTAAATACGAACTTAACCCTATTTCACAGTTTGAGCCTATCGAAGTTCAAGAGACTTTGCCAATATTTGACAATATAAAAGCTTTGAACAAGGACCAAAAGTATCTCTTTGAGATGTGTTAAGCAGTATCCTCAGGAGAATGCCCAATAGATCTGGCACAACGTAATCCTGGACCTATGTCATATTCTAGATGGCTTACAAGCGCAAACCGAATTCTTAGATCATATGTGAATACAAGTAATCCTCCAGATAAACTATGCACTTTGGCAACTTACGTGATAAGAGTTTACGTATCGGTGTGGTTCAGCATCAAGACTTCTCCATCGTGCTATAATAGAACACGACACCTACTTCAATTGGTAAAATGCTCCCACTACATGCAGGTAAAGGAGAAACAGATTGTATATGATGCCATTGGCCGGAACAGTTACTATGCACATCCTAAAAATATATTGCTTGCTATGTTAACAGATGTACGAAGTCGCATTCGAGAACTTGCGCTGAAAAGAATCCTAGCAGCACGTTTACAGTAGAAAGAAGGGAACCTACCTACAGTCAGGCAGTTCAAGATTCCACCCATCAACTATGATGCCATCGACTATACTGATCTTATAGAGTGGCAGACAATTGAGATAACAGAACCTCCACTTACAAAAATATGGGATGATAGCGAGTTCCAGTCTTACATCAAGAACGTAGCAACACTCCCCTCCACGTTTGAGATGGGGAAAATGCCCTGTCATACGCAAGCTGGGGAGAGATGCATTAAGTTGGTAACTGAGGCATCATCATCTCTGTGTGGTGAGTTACGGAGAGATGATTTCATTAGGACTAGGTTGGAATCCCAAAAACTGATGGGAGTATTAGACTCAAAGAAAGATTATAAGGTGTAAACTTAGTGAACAACGATCAGAGTGAAAACGTAACACGTGCGGAAAGTGCCTAGCATGGTTGGGTGGATGGGCGGGCACGGGCGGAACTCGATATGCAACCACTTCCTCGTGGTGAGTTCTGGGTGATAAGAAATTCAAATTACTTATCAGCTGAGAGTCGCATTTATATTTTTACAAATAAAGTAGACTGTTCTGTGGCGAGTAATATTTTTAGTCTTTTCCTCATCAGTAATAGTATGCAACTTTTACGGCAACGAGCCAATCAAAATTCCAAAATTTATTTTTAGATGAAAATAACCAAAACTATGGAATTTCTAATTTTTCACTCGCTTAAGACAGTGGAAAATATTTTCTGATGTCCGTAACATTTTTATAGAGTGTTTTCCTGATCAAAACACATCTTTTATGACAAGAAGCCAATCAAAAATCCCAAATTAATTTTTTTGACGAAAATAGCCAAAAATATGGAAATTGCTAATTTCCACTCGCTTGGGGCAGTGGAAGATACTGTCTGAGGTCAAAAAGATATTTACAGATTGTTTATCACATCAAATTGCAATTTGTACGACTACAGGCTTATAAATATTTCAAAATTAATTAATTCGATCTACTCTATTGTTGATTCTAATGCAGATCGAGTTTGTTGTCCCCATTTAGACCTACAGTTTAACGTGGAATCCGAATCAAGACCTACCAAGGAAGTCAGAAATTACAAAGTCCTCGCCGGGACTCCATTTAACGGTCACCCGATCAGCATCCTACCTTAACCACTAGGCTACCCAAGATATCCATTTACCCACTAAGAAATTTTTTTTATGGAAGAATGAACAGCTGAGTGAATTGAGTGACTTCTTCTCTTGCCGGGAATCGGACCCGGATTCGTAGTCAACGATGCTAACCACTACACCACCATTCAGCTTAATGAAATTAAACATTTCGGTGAAGTTTTCTTTGAACTGGAAATGCGGAAACTTTTCTTACCAAAAGGTTCTTGACTAAATGATGTTGCCGGATTATTATAATAAACTGCTAAAGTTTTTTTTTCAATTATATATAATATTTATTTTGTATAGTGAACATTATCAGGGTTACAAGTTCCAGTGATGAGCTGCCAAAATCTTAACAACCGGTTCCCTATATAAAAAGTTCTGATTTAAAGGATGTGCCACAGTATGTAGTTTTTGTACCTTTCTCCATAAGAAGTGGCAATGCATTGCGTCATTGGGAGTTGTACTCGTACTTAACACTAAAAAAATAAATTTAGAATAAATTTGAAAAGAAGAAAATATGAAGAATATTTAAGTATGTTAGTTATTACTAATTAGGTAGTAATTACAAAATTATTCGGTTTTAAGATCATTTTTATAACAATGCCCTAATAATGTTCATTAATATCAAAGAAATAAATGAGTCAACTAGACGATAACAAAAAATGTACTAAACATAGAAGGATATTCCTCTGGAGAGTTTCTTTCCCCTAATTACAGGATGTGCTCCTGGTAACATTCAACGTACCAAACTCTCATGATTATTTACTCATGGTGATGTTTCCTCCTTCTCCTCTTGCGATACTCGCGCTTGCTCATTCATGCACACACACTACTGTGTCTAGATCAACACCGAGCAAACTTTGCATGCTCGTTTGCGTGCACTTAAATCTAGGCAGGCGTTCTTACCTGTTGCTCTCCTATTAGCGAAAGAGGTAGAACCACGCAGAAACAAAGATAGTAACAGGAGTAGAAAAATAATAGAGTGATAATAAATAAATGAGAGCGCAAAAAGGAGAAAGTATAGTTTGGGTCAGTGCGCTTAAAGCGATGTAATCATACGCTTCATGTTTCATTCTGGCTTGCTTCAATCTCTTTGCCTGAAAAGATTTTTTATTTTTTATTTTTAAGATGAAAGCGTCGTCTTTTGCTTTTTTAAAAATATGACAGGTTCTATTTTATTTTCAAAATCCAAAAATTAAGTTTTTATGAAGGTATGTTTTCCTTTTTATTTTTGTAGTTTAGCATAGTTAATACAGTAGGAATAAGGAGAAAAGATTTCAATGAATATTATATAATGATGAAAATATTTAAAAAAGTATAATGAAACAAAATATATAGTTACTATGCGGCAACTCTGTGATGAAATAACGAACTTTCCATTCAAATCTACACTTTCGGAATAAAGTTCGCTTAAAAACATAAAATTTCTTAAAAGCATAAAATTTAGTAATTAGTAATATTCTGTTTTTGTTTGGATATGTTACTCTTTTTGGTGACTACTAAATTTTCAAAAGCAAAAACCCAATCATTACTGATTAGTAATTTTTTATGGTTTTTAGAAATGTTATGTTTCTAGGCGAGTTTTTTTTCCGAAACAGTACAAGGGTACATCGCAAAATTGGCAGGCATTTTTATATGTACAGTCGAACCTCACAATGTGATCACCTTTGCACAGTGGCCACCCGACTAAATTAACCACTTTTCTGGACTCCTGACAGAAATCATACATTTGCACTGTAAGTTTTACTCACCATAGTGACTACCCGTATATTGATGGGAAGTAATCGGTTTTAATCAGCTAAAAATGTTTTTGTTCAGAATAATCTGTTAAATTGACCGTACAATTTCAGTAAAACGCAATGGTCTCACAACTTAATCCTATCATGATCCATATCTATAAATTATGGGATTTTTTCCAGTTACTGTAAATAAATAGTTAAAATGATTCCAATTTAGTACAGAAATGAAAATTAATAATCCTTTTAGAGCTGAAGTATACGTGACTCTCTTCGTTGTTAGCTCTTTTCGGATAATTGTTTGGTACGTTCTACTGTAATTTAAAACAATAATAAAAACAAAAGATTTACACGGTCGTGAGCTTGAATCCACAGGGAGCAGGAATGTATATTAACATATAATTTTTAGTTTGACTTTAAAATAAGACGAGGAGCTTAACTTATATTTAACAAAAGAGAACATTTTTTAAAATATAGCGAAATGTTGATTAATTAGAATACTAGATTAATAGAATGAGTAGTGAAAGTATTCCAGTAATAATAAAGGGTGATCCAGAGAAATGGGACCCAAAAGAAACCCCTGTAACTCTTAAAGTATAAGTCCTTTTATAAAATCATACGCATCATTCGAAAGAGGATAGTTACAAGTTTGTACAGGATTGTATAGGTTTTGACAATACAACAAGATAAGATACGAAACAAAATAAAAGTGTTAGTTAAAACTAACCCTTCAAGATGACTGCATGGACTGTGGAACAGCTGCGTTTCATAACTGAGCAATATTATGAGCATGGAAGAAGTGTAGTTTCAGCTCAAAGATCTTTCAAGACAAATTTTCAGATGTCAAAATCACCTTCTAAGAAAGTAATCCGTCGGTGTGTCAGAAATTTTTCCCTAACTGGCAGCATTGGAAAAAGAAAACCAACTGGAAGAGTGCGCACAGCAAGGATAGATGAGATCATTAACAGAACTCATGAAATTGTACAGGATAATCCTAACATAAGCATCAGACGTGCTTCTCAGCTGTTAGGAGTTGGATATGGAACAACACACCGTATATTCAAGCAAAATTTAATGCTCTTTCCATATAAAATTCAAACAGTGCAACAACTAAACGATGGAGATTTCGCACGAAGACGACAATTCTGTCAATGGATCCAACAGAAGGTAAATGACACCACCAATTTTCTAGCAACTTTGATTATGTCAGACGAAGCCCATTTTCACTTGAATGGAACTGTAAACAAACAAAATTGTCGTTTCTGGGCAACAGAAAATCCATTGAATATTAACGAAGTCCCGTTGCATAGTCAGCGTGTAACTGTTTGGTGTGTTCTTACTGCATCTCAGATCATAGGGCCGTACTTTTTCGAGGATTCCACCGGAAACACGGTCACTGTAAATGGTGATCGCTACGAAAAAATGTTGACCGATTTCTTTATTCCTAAATTAAGAGATCTTTGTCGAGAAAACCACTGGTTCCAACAAGACGGAGCTACCTGCCATACCACGAGGAACTGCATGGCAGTTTTGCGTCAAACGTTTCCAGGCGAGTTAATCTCAAGATTTGGAGACGTTGAATGGCCCGCAAGGTCTCCGGATTTTTCTCCCTTAGATTATTATCTCTGGGGATATTTAAAGAGTAGGGTCTACAGAAATAACCCAACGACCTTGCAATGAGATACAGGCCATACCACCGCACATTCTTGCAAAAGTGATGCAGAACTTACAAGCGAGAACACTGGAATGCTTGGCAACTAATGTAGCACATTTGAAAGGAGTCATTTTTAAAAAATAAATATTTCATAATAAACTTGTAACCCTACTCTTTCGAATGATATATAGTTTTTATGAAAGGAATTAAATATTAAGAATATTTGGCTTTTTTTTATGGGTCCCATTTATCTGGATCACCCAGTATAAAAAGTGTTACAGTAAACCCATGAGACATAACAGCGAAGGTTAAAGTAAACATTTACACTTATGAAATTATGAATATTCAACAAACTTCGTTAGTGAATTGATAACACCAACAAACAACAAAAATTATTTATTCTTCTACAGTAAAAAAGGTATTATAATATGAAATTATAGTAAAATGTTCATAAAAGGATGAAATATAGCATCCATAAAAGAATGAATAGACGAATAAATCCATAAAAGAATGAATAGACGAATAAATTCATAAAAGAATGAATAGACGAATAAATTCATAAAAACATAAAACAAACATCATTTAATTAGCATAAACATTATACTCGTATACAAAACTGTATTGAAATTTATAGGGAAATCCTAGGGAAATAGAAGAATATCTGAAGATCTTGGAGATTTTGTAAATTTTAAATGATTATGGAAGTTTGGTTTTAAAATGAAATAACAACTTTTAAATAAAAATTGCACATCTGTATGACAACATATACGAGACTGTATTCAATACCAAATATTGTATTTACATATACATATATACATAGGTGCATATACATTAGGGTTATGACATTTTTATAACCTCATGTTCTGTATCAAAAATCGATGAACTTTTGCCACTGACAATGAAAATAACAGTTGTTTCGATATATTTTGAAAAAACTTCACCCCAAAATAAAAAATAAAAAATTAATAAAATAATAAATAGAAATTTGCATGTTTATTTCACAATTATTATACATAAACATATATTATATTATACAACATTATACCTATACAATACATATTAATTATGCAAATACAATATTATACATTTACTCTATTATTGTTTTAATTGTTTTACTTATTGCTTAAAATAAACCTGTGATTAAGGTTGTCTTTATTTTTACAGTTTACGTAAAGTTCTTGCATCACCTTAATGGCACGTTCCGCACATTGGTTGCTCCTTGGTATAGCTATTACAGATGGGTCTCTGTTTCAGTGATTTTCCAGAGTATTTAGTGCTTTTCGGTATTGTTGCAAGATACTGGACAATTTATGATAATCATCTTTCTTATACATCTGATTGCTGAACCAATAGTCTGCCCAGTCGTAGGAAATAAATCTGCAAATCTTATGCAGAGATTCTCTTCGTGTTGGTAGAAGTATATAGGTTAGGATTGCTAATATTGCTCTTGAATTCCATCTGGCGTTGCTGATGTTTGGTATTTTTCGAAAATGTACCTTTGGAAATCTGCCATTTTCTTCAAGAAACCGAAAAACACGTGTTAGATGAAACAGAAACTTCATGTCATCACGCCATCCTGAACTTTCACAAATCTCTTCCTCGCCATTTTCAAAATTTGCTTTAAGTTCGTCATATTTCTTCATGATGTCTGAAACAAAAGGGTAATCAATGTTTGGTGATGTTTTATTACCTCCAAGTTCGTCATCCATCACCACACGAAGTATTCGGTCCAGTACGTGATGCTGGCAGCCAATGAATTGTGGCTTATCAAGCCCCTTTTCTGCAAACAATCTTTGTAGTCTGACTATAACTCCATTCAATTTTCCTGTATTGACACTTGTTGTATCTGCTACCATCATTTTTATGCTGCTCCATAAGTTATGCTCATCCAGAAGAGCCCGTATTCCATCAGAGATAGTTTCAGCTTTGCCATTTGCCAAACACAACACACCTAACTTGACTTCTCTGTTTTCATTTTTCAGAACAACCACCTGATATTCCTTAGCATCAATATGTTTACCATCAAAATGCAATGACCAATCTTCTAGTTGCAGCGTTTCTTTCATTTCTTCTTTCAGTCGAACTGCTTCTCTGAACGTTGATTTGTAAATACCTGATTGAGATGGTGTTGGTATATTGATTCTTTCATTTGACAGCTGTTTGCAGACTTTTGCAGCTTTGCTTGTTGATAATTTTGAAGATATTACTAAATTGGTTGCAATTGCAGTTTTGCTATAATGTCTACGCATTGGCTTTCTTGCGGAAGATTCACAGTCATCTTCATGGTCACTAGGTTCTGTTTCACTCGTTATTGCATCACTATCTAACATATCGATGGACTCGATGGCAGAAGAATTGGACGCCACGCAAGTACTGGAGGTTTTCCTTATTCGTTTTGATGGATGGATAGTTTCTTTGCCTGCTAGTTTCTCAGTCACATATCCCACTTCACCTTTGTTCTCCTTTTGCAGATCGTAAAACTTTTTGTCCTCACTGCATAGCCATTGTCCATCTAATTTTGTGATATCAAATAGTTCATCCAGTATTGAATACTTGCCACGCCGTACACATTCATCATATGTCTTCAAGACTTTCTCGATCTTGCTTTGAACAACTTGATTAGACACATGTGGGAAATTAAATTTATCCCATAATTGAATGACTTCATTACAAATCACCTTTGCCCGGTCTTTTCTACTTTTTACATTGTTGCCTAGAAACAGGTATCTTCCAGCAATATGTATTTGGAGAGGCAAGCGGCTTCGTTCGAAAAGAGGTGACATTTCTGATGAGACGTTTCTTCTTTTGTGTGAGTTCTGAAACTGCACCAGATTCTTCGTCCAAGTTTCTTTGTCCTTTTCGCATTCAATAGCACTTCTCTTATGCGACATTGTAAGATAGATAACCTGAGATAAATAAATTCACTTGGAACAAGTACTTTCCGTTAATGATAAATTGTACGTGATATGTGTTCTGTTCACCAGCACTGTCTGAGGAGCGAATGCGCGAGACCCTCATCCGGCAACACTTATATAGAGGCCAGAGATGGCGTAGCTTAAGGCAGACACGTGTATTTCTGGAATATTCCGGAATATTCAAGAAAATACTAGGTAACCAATCTAGAATGGTGCAATGCAGCTGTCTCGAATATACTAATATACTATATTTGCTTTCGGGGTGACTTTTTTTTTTAATTCTGAAGAATTAGGCCCTTTTTTATTGCTTTCAAGCAAACGTTCATCGATTGATGATGCAGGAAACAATATTTATGACAAAAAATTAAAAAGTCATAACCCTAATATATAGAAATATGTTTCAAAAATTATAATGTATCGCTACAAATTACTTTAACCGTTTGGGGACCCCCTTTCCAGGGTGGGAACTGGGAGTGATGGATGTGTTACTAAATCGTACCCTGGTTCTACCTTAATGCGCATACCAAATTTGGTGCAGATTACCCTAGCCGTCTAGGGATGTATAAACGAACATAGAACAGACAGATAGACAGACAGACATCATCATCATCATCATCATTATCATCATCATCCCTACATATGTAAAGACGATAATATTTATTAATTACTGACGTCTAATACTGAACATCTGACCTATGTCCAAGCATGATTTCGCAGAAGATTAAAAGTAAATTTAAATTCCTTAAGAACAAAATAAACACAAAACAATTGTGTATGAAACCAATACATTTAAAAATATTAAATAATATAAAGTTTTCATTTAGAGGAAATATATAACGCACCAGATACACAGAGAGAGAGACAGAGAGAGAGAGAGAGAGTACAAAAGGGAATTAAGAGTTAATTGGGTGAGTCCATAAGTGACCGGAACATCCACCAACAAATGCGACTGTAAGAAGGAAAGAATAAAATATTTAAAAGTTAAAAAAAGAAACTTGGAATTCAATCAAGCTCAAAATTACTCGGAAGGGTTGGTGGATAGACAAAGGAGGTTACAAGATGCGGATAGGTTGTTTACACGCCATAGGCCACCACTCCAATCCCTGGCCGTGTGAAGTATTAAGTGAAACTAACAGTCCGCGAAACAGCGAAACGTCCTTCTTGAAGGCAACGCAAATTCGAGGCAAGGTAGACTGAATATTCCCGTGAGAGGAGAAACGCCACGCGTTCCATCCCACGGTCGCACCCGCGGTTCCCAATTCTCTCACCCAGCGTTCATGACGTCACTCGTAGCGTCTTGTTCCTCAACAAGTGTAATATTCTCATTAAGTTTCTCTTCATAGACCAAATTCCGTTTTCATCCAAGCGTAACTGTAAAGTGGCGTGTCTCGAAAATAAAGAACTCGATTAAATTACGCTAAAATTAACTTTGAGCGCGATGGTTATACGGTTTCCTCATTTGTCTACGACTCCTCCGAAATCTCTTTTCACGTATCCATATCATAAACTGCAGTTATTTCACGCAGACTTCAGGAAACGTAAAATAATCTTTATTCTTCATTCGATTTAAATGGTAAAGAAATGAAAGAATATTTCGGATTTTATATTTTAACATATTAATTCGTGTACCATATTTTATAATTTTTTTTTTCAAACCTCCGTAATCGGATTAGCTTACATCGAATTTTTAAATTAATTATTCATTTGGGATGAGCTTAATAAATATTAAACTGAAACCAAAATGTTGGCATTGCTAATAGTGAAAATTGGTAAAATGAAAACTTAGATTTTTAATTTGAAGTGCAGGATAATAATAATAATGATAATAATAATAATAATAATAATTAGGCATGCTACGCGCTACGGATACTACGCGCTATGGATGTAAAAAAATTGACATTCACGGATGCAGATGTGTATCCGGATGTCAAAAAGTTGACATCCACGGATATTCAGTTTTTATATCTGCGGATGCGGATTTTGCAACATCCCTAGTAATAATAATAATAATGATAACAATAATAATAAATAATAATAATAATAATAATAATAGTAATAATAGTAATAATGTTTTAGAGACTACTTCTCCAAGTATCTTTGATACTTCATCAATTTTATTTAAAACAATCGTTGAGTAAAATAATATGATTGCTTTACTTATGATATTTGTAACGTTTCAACTCTACACTTCACCCATTTTCGAGGAACTAAAATATAAATTGTTAAATTAATAATTGCAGATGAAACCTTAAAATAAATATTTTTTATATTAAAATAATAAATATAGTTAAAAATTATTGTTAGATAAAAATCTAACTTTGTTTTTAGAAAAACTAGTCCGCAAAAATTTCCTTTTATGTCCGATTTTAATTAAAAATATTTAAAAATCGTGACATTTAATTGAATTTGATATTGATTGGTTTAGGTTTTTTAACATTAAAATTTCTTTGGTTTATACTAAATTTTTAGTTCAAACTTCTTCATTTTAGCATTTTTCATGAAATTGCTAATTTGATGAAATACGATTTAGAATACGATTTAATTTTATTTCTCCTTTTTTTTTTTTCATGCTTCAGAATATTGTAGTTCTGTAATAAAATATTATATTTCCATCTGATGTTGTTTTCATTTCTTTATTTTTAGTTTTATCAAAAAAAAATCATTGATAATTTTTTTAATAATAATGTGAGGGAGTCCATTATTAACTTGGGTTTTGCGTCATTCTTTTAATTTCTTTATCAAATAAATCCCAGTTTGAAGATATTTTATACGCTCTGTTTAATGAAGTTTTGATTAGTGACATTTTGTAGTTTTGTGGAATATACGATCCGTAATTAGTGTACAATCATTTGTTTGTTGGTTTAATATACAGGGTGTCCATAAAGTCACGCATCATAGGAACATAAGTAATGTCTATTTATTTATGTCTCCATCAGGCCAAATATGTTAAGGAACATTCAAAGAAACCTGCTTTTTCGTTTGCAAACACATTTTCAGATTGGTGGGAATCATTTCGAACAAATAAATAAAACACAATAAATAAATAAACAAAATAAATGTATTTTCCTATGATCCGTGACTTTATGGACACCCTGTATATGTTACAGTCAAAAGCCAAAATCAAAAAATACTAGTAAAATACTAGTAAAAATATTAGTAAAAAGCCGAAATGACTGGTTTGTTTTATAACACACAACATACGAGTATATATACACGTAACATAATGACCTAAACCTAACCTAACAGTTACTGATTTCGGCTTTTGACTGTAACATATACTGTACATTCATTAGAATTGAACCATTTTCATTGATTTTTAAGTTGACATCAAAGAAATGTATCTCGTTTCTTTTTGATATTTCATCTGTAATTTTAAATTTTCTTATATTTTATAATTTTCGAAAAAAAAATCAAATTCACTTTCCTTTTTAAAAACTGTAAAAGTATCGTAACATTGAGCGGAATTGTTTACAACATATTTGTTTTTGTGCAGCTTCATTGAAGCTTTTACCATCCGGATTATAATCAACTTTCGTAAAGAATTTGGTAAGAAGAGAAAAAGTGAAAATAATTTAATTGTTTACCAGAAATTCTAAATAAAATTTTCTTTTAAAATTGTAGCCTCCATAGCATTACATTCTAAATAAGCTGCAAACATGGATGTCAATCACACTCGTATAGAGAAAAATTAGGTGTTGAAATAATTTTAAATAATTTGTTAATTTAGGAACGCATAAATTTCGAGGGCCACTCAATATATTTTGCCCCACCTTTTTTTTTCTTTCCGAGTTTCCTTGTAAGTTCCAGAAATTTTGTACACAAGTAGTTACATACCTTTTTTGCAAGTTTTATTTTTACACATAGTCTCCATCCTTTTGTACGGCTTCCCTCCACCTCGAAACAAGGGCCTTTATTCCTTGCTGGTAAAAGTCCGCTGGGTTCCGCTGGAGCCACCTCTTAACCTCCTCAACAACCTCATCGTCACTCTGAAACTTTCTTCCACGAATAGTATCCTTCATTGGCCCAAACAAATGAAAGTCTGAAGGTGCCAGATCCGGGCTGTATGGAGGGTGGGGTAACACAGTCAAGCGTATTTTTGTGATGGGCCCTCTTGTTTGCAAACTGTTGTGTGGTCTTGCGTTATCGGGCAAAAAAAGGACGTCTTCCAGTTTTCTCTCCGATCGAACTCGCTTTATACGTCTCTGGAGTCTCTGTAGGGTAGCAATATATGCCTCTGAGTTGATTGTTTGTCCTTTCTTCATAATGTGCACCAGAATCACCCCTTTCATGTCCCAGAAGATGGTGGCCAAAACCTTTCCTGCAGAGGGAGCCATTTTTAATTTTTTCCTGCGTCTGGAGTCTGCCTGATGCTACTCCATGGATTGGCGTTTTGTTTCAGGTTCAAAGTGGTGTATCCAAGTCTCATGGCCAGTCACAATTCGTGAAAGGAAGTCATCCCCTTCTGTCTCGTATCGAACGAACGACGCGGAAGCATTTTCTTTTCTTTGGGCTTTGTGATCTTCAGTCAGTTCGCGAGGAACAAACCGTGAACACACTTTTGAGTATCCTTGTTGCTGAGTTATCGTATTCACACTTCCTTCACTAATTCCTAGCTCCAGTGATAGCTCCTTGTATGTGACGCGCCGATTTGATCGAATGATGCTGTTAGCACGTTGCACAATGTGAGATGTGACAACCGATGCCGGGCGACCGCTGCGTGGCTCATCATCGAGGTTGGCTCTCCCTCTCTCCGATGTTCTCACACGTTTAGACCAGCGTCCAACTGTGCTTCGATCAACAACAGCATCTTCGTAAACGTTTTGTAGACGTTTGTGAATATTTCCAACTGTTTCCTTCTCTGCGATTAAGAACTCGATAACAGTTCTCTGTTTACGACGCACATCACTGTCAGACGCCATTTTCGAAACTGCGTTAACCATCGGTTTTATACAAGGGCGTTTAAAAGCGGTTTTATACAAGGAGGGGAGGTTCAAAGTGGAAAAATACGGTTATGTGAAGCGCAGAAAGTTCAAACTTACGGCCCAAAAGGCATTTCAGCCCCATGGCCTATTATTTAGCTAAGAAAAAAGAGGGGGGGCAAAATATATTGAGTGCCCCTAGTATATTTATAATAAGTACTTGTGCAATACATTAAACGGATGCAGATAACGTTTTGAATTTTATTCTTGAGACTAGTTACATTAAATTTGATGTATACTGCTACTGTCTGTTTCATCTTCTCATTACTGATTGGATCTCTCATCGCTTCTCAGTTATAGTAGTGTTTGTGTGTGTGTGGAGGGTGAAATTCAATGTAATGTCATTTCATATTATTTCCATTCGCATCCTTGAAACATAGCTTTAAGCAGTTAATAAGAACTTTTAACTCTATGTTTTGAACAGAAAGAACTTTGGACTGAAGTTTCAGTATACCAATTCTGCAAATTCAACATTTACATCATGATTAAAGTGCCAATATCAGTCATTCCCAAGCCTAGGCCTCTCTCACCAACTTACGTAAATAGTTCCTACTTTCCTTAGGCTTCTGCAATTTGAACCCAAAGGCCTCTACGAGTTACCTCAGCTGATTTGGCGTATCTTTGAAATAAATGCGTTTAAGCAAACCAACAAAAATTTAAAGATTTTTGTGGTTTTGTATATAAAAATTTGTAAACAAAAATTTATAAAAAAAAAATTCGACATATTTTTCATGACTGACTAGACTATCAAGTAGTCCAGAGCTGGGCATTTGCGGCATATTTTGCGGTACTGCGGTACTTGCGGTACCACCGCACTACCACCCCGGGCCCCCATAACGCAGTACCGCAAAGGGTCGCTGAAAATACCGCAGTACCGCTACCGCATTCAAATTTCCGCGTACCGGTTTGGTACCGGTTTGGTAGTGCAGCAGTACCGCAGTACCGCAATATGCCGCAAGTGCCCAGCTCTGTCAAGTACAATGGCTTCCCGAGACACTCTTCTCTTCACAAAACAAAAATAAAAAAATAATAATAATGATAATAAAAGAAAACAATGATAATAAGCAGTTTCCCCATTTCCTCTATTTGCACAGTTCAGAAGAGAGGGAATGTTAAGTTAAAATTTATATTTGCTGTATTAGTAAAAATATAGTACAAACATGCTTTAGCCTTCTGAATAAATAAAAATTTGTTTGCGTGTTTGCATTTATTACTTGTCATAAATAATTCATAAACTGTATAGTCACATTTTGTATATGAACTTATGCAAGTGTTGAACATGTTATCTTTAGCATTATTCTAAATTTAAAGACCTTTTTTAAATTGAGAAATATTTCAATATCAAAATGAGTCTATCTGGTCAACACTGAAAATAGCAACAATAATCTCCATTTACAAATATCTTACTCTCTGTGATGCACTACTGTAATAGAGTATCATTATTACCGTGTATATTGTTCTTGAAGCGTAATTTTTTACGGAATTCATGTTATTAATTTTAAAAGCGTATGTATACGCCAGTTGCAGTTTCACATAAATGGAAAGTAATGTCTTGTATTCTGTACAGTTCTCTGCCTAAACTGCTTTTCCTTCATATTTTTTATCATAGAATAACTCTTTTGCTGCGTCAGTTGGATATTTCCAAACAGTTTTGTTCGGATATATCCGAATTACGCAGCGAAAGAGCTAAAGAACAACATCAGAACACAGAAAGTGGATGCTAAAATTGACAAAGAATCTACTTATGATAACAACATTTCGCTAAAATCAGGTAAGTTTTTTCTCACTTATAGTAACCACTTTATTATTATTATTATTATTATTATTATTATTATTATTATTGTTGTTGACTGCGTGCGTGCGTGTGTGCTGTAATAACAATAATAAAAATAATAATAATAATAATAATAATAATAATAATAACAATAAAGGATTTACATTTAATTTCCAATATTCTGAATAGTTTTTTATTTTCAGTACTGAGTTTCTTAATAATAATTCTAGATAAGAATTTGCAGTATGCTAAGAGTACTGTCTTCATTTTTTCTTCTGCTGACGCGTTTCGTTCATATACTTTGAACATCTTCAGAGCTTTATACATAATTTTAAAGTAAAATGGGTTATATATATATTTTTTCTCATTGTAAATTTGATACAATTTCAAATTAATTTAAGAATATTCGAAAGTTCATTAAATTTTATATTAATTTTCGTTTTTTTTCATTTTAATGTAAAAGGCTTCGGCAATTTTTAGTTTTTGTACGTTATGTGATGAGTATAGGATTTGAAAGTTTTGTGAGATATCTTTTAAATTTAATATTTTATGATCTATTCTGTAATGTTCGTTAATTTTACTTGGACGATATTTATGTTGGTATGCTCTCTCTTTAATGTGGTTTGTGGTGTAACCAATGTAAGTCGACGTACAGTCAACTACAGGACATGTAAATTGGTACACCACATGATGTTGCTTATCAGGGTTTTTGTTGCGTGTCGAAAAATGGCTTGATAACTTTTTGTTTTTATAGTATATGTTAACATTGATAGTTTTTTCTTTATCCATTGGTTTTATGTGCTTCTTTAATATAGTGTTTAGATATTTTTCTTCATGTTTTAGTCTTGTTGGGTTTCTTGTTTCGAAGTAAAATTTTATACCTGTATTTTTATTTTTATTTTCATCATCTTCCTTATTTTTGTTATATAAATTTGTTAGAGTTCGGTTTATGATATTATCGATTAAAAATAGCGGAAAATCACTATTTATTATATTTTGCTTTATTCTCTCAATTTCTTGATTAAATAGTTGCCAACTTGAGCATATACTGAAAGCTCTGTGCACGAGTGTTTTAATTATTGATAGTTTATATTTTTCTGGTGAGTATAAATTACAATTTAAATAGTTCCTTTGTCTGTTGGTTTAACATATACACCAGTCGTTAAACATCCATTTTGACCAATGAATATATTAATGTCGAGAAAAGAGTGTATTATTCAAGGAAGGTTCAAATTGAATTTTAATTTACTTAGTTCATGAAGTCTTCGAATAAATAAAGGAATGTGGTTATTGTTTTTAAATAGTATCAAGGTATCGTCGACATATCTCATATACAGTTTTGGGTTGTAGAAATTGTTTTGTTTCATTATTTTATTTTCTAAGTTTGACATATAAAAGTCTGCGAAGGTAGGTCGTAATGGTGTGCCCATAGCAACACCATCTATCTGTATGTAGGTTTCATCACAGAATCTAAACGGAGTTTTTGTACAACACAAAATAAGTGGGGCAGGGACAATTCGACGTGGCCGACTCGATGCGACCCAACTCGATGTGGCCGACTCGATGTCATGACAACTCGATGTCAAGCCAAGTCGATGCCAGGCCAAGTCGATTTCATTTTCTTTATATATTTAATGTGGGTTAACTGAATGCCCGGTTAGGGCAACTGTACGCCCTTGACGATTGGTTAGGTTAAGTTGTGATATTTTCGTTAAAACTAACGAAAATATCCCTTAGGGATATCACATCGAGTTGTCCTGACATCGAGTCGGCCACATCGAGTTGGGTCGCATCGAGTCGGCCACATCGAATCGTACCCAACCCAAATAAGTAATTGTTTCATATCTTCTTTTTTTAAGGTTGGTGCAATTAAATTTTGATTATTGTAAACATTGTCCAAAATTATTTCTATGGTTTCCATGACTGGTACATTTGTAAAAAGTGATTCCACGTCAAGAGAAACAAGTTGTTCAGCGTTGGCTATTTTTAAGTTAGATAATTTTGCTAGTGTTTCGGTTGTAGAATTTACAATAAAATTTTTGTTAAGATACGGTCTTATTATCTTATTTAAAAACTGAGCGATATCATGTGTGACAGTTCCGCTCATTGAGATGACAGGGCGTAATGGTGGATTAGCAGAGTTTTTATGAATCTTAGGTAGTCCATAAAGATGACCATCATTATAACTTCCTGATCGTTTTAGTAATTTGGAGATGTTTACGTCATTTATTGAATTAGCAATTTTATTTATTTCATTTTTTTGTTTTAAGTGTTGTGTTAATATTACATTTCGAAAATTTATTATTATTGCTGACAATATCTCTTAATTTATTATTATATTCATTCTTGTTCAATATAACAGTACTATTACCTTTATCGGATTTTTTTATTATGATTTCATCATTGTTTCTAAGAGATGATATCGCGTCATATTCATTTTTTGTTAATTTTCCATGATTATTATTTTCAATAAATGAGATTGAAAAGGTCTTTAATTTCGTTTTAAGTTCATCATCATTAATCACACTTATTTTACCATTATGTTCATTGTATTTAATTTTTTCATAAAGTCTTTCGGTTTCATTGAGTTTAAACACTTAAAAAAATTACACAAACTTTATGGAGGAACAATTATGCAGAAAAACAAAGAATCGATAGTGACTAATTTATCAAATTATGAACCTAATGAGCACGAATCTAGTATACTTGATAAAGGATTAAATTTTGGCCTTAGGAAACCATCTAAAAAGATAGAAAAACAAATTGAAACCGAAAGACTTTATGAAAAAATTAAATACAATGAACATAAAGGTAAAATAAATGTGATTAATGATGATGAACTTAAAACGAAATTAAAAACCTTTTCAATCTCATTTATTGAAAACAATAATCATGGAAAATTAACAAAAAATGAATATGACGCGATATCATCTCTTAGAAACAATGATGAAATCATAATAAAAAAATCCGATAAAGGTAATAGTACTGTTATATTGAACAAGAATGAATATAATAATAAATTAAGAGATATTGTCAGCAATAATAATAAATCTTCGAAATGTAATATTAACACAACACTTAAAACAAAAAATGAAATAAATAAAATTGCTAATTCAATAAATGACGTAAACATCTCCAAATTACTGAAACGATCAGGAAGTTATAATGATGGTCATCTTTATGGACTACCTAAGATTCATAAAAACTCTGCTAATCCACCACACTAGCAAAATTATCTAACTTAAAAATAGCCAACGCTGAACAACTTGTTTCTCTTGACGTGGAATCACTTTTTACAAATGTACCAGTCATGGAAACCATAGAAATAATTTTGGACAATGTTTACAATAATCAAAATTTAATTGCACCAACCTTAAAAAAAGAAGATATGAAACAATTACTTATTTTGTGTTGTACAAAAACTCCGTTTAGATTCTGTGATGAAACCTACATACAGATAGATGGTGTTGCTATGGGCACACCATTAGGACCTACCTTCGCAGACTTTTATGTCAAACTTAGAAAATAAAATAATGAAAGAAAACAATTTCTACAACCCAAAACTGTATATGAGATATGTCGACGATACCTTGATACTATTTAAAAACAATAACCACATTCCCTTATTTATTCGAAGACTTCATGAACTAAGTAAATTAAAATTCACATTTGAACCTTCCTTGAATAATACACTCTCTTTTCTCGACATTAATATATTCACTGGTCAAAATGGATGTTTAACGACTGGTGTACACGTTAAACCAACAGACAAAGGAACGTATTTAAATTATAATTCATACTCACCAGAAAAATATAAACTATCAATAATTAAAACACTCGTGCACAGAGCTTTCAATATATGCTCAAGTTGGCAACTATTTAATCAAGAAATTGAGAGAATAAAGCAAAATAAAATAAATAGTGATTTTCCGCTATTTTTACTCGATAATATCATAAACCGAACTCTAACAAATTTATATAACAAAAATAAGGAAGATGATGAAAATAAAAATAAAAATACAGGTATAAAATTTTACTTCGAAACAAGAAACCCAACAAGACTAGAACATGAAGAAAAATATCTAAACAATATATTAAAGAAGCACATAAAACCAATGGATAAAGAAAAAACTACCAATGTTAACATATACTATAAAAACAAAAAGTTAAGCCATTTTTCGACACGCAAAAATAACCCTGATAAGCAACATCATGTGGTGTACCAATTTACATGTCCTGTAGTTGACTGTCCGTCGACTTACATTGGTTACACCACAAACCACATTAAAGAGAGAGCATACCAACATAAATATCGTCCAAGTAAAATTAACGAACATTACAGAATAGATCATAAAATATTAAATTTAAAAGATATCTCACAAAAGTTTCAAATCTTATACTCATCACATAACGTACAAAAACTAAAAATTGCCGAAGCCTTTTACATTAAAATGAAAAAACCGAAAATTAACATAAAATTTAATGAACTTTCGAATATTCTTAAATTAATTTGAAATTGTATCAAATTTACAATCAGAAAAAATATATATATATAAAACCCATTTTACTTTAAAATTATGTATAAAGCTCTGAAGATGTTCAAAGTATATGAACGAAACGCGTGCAGAAGAAAAAATGAAGACAGTATTCTTAGCATACTGCAAATTCTTATCTAGAATTATTATTAAGAAACTCAGTACTGAAAATAAAAAACAATTCAGAATATTGGAAATTAAACGTAAATCCTTTATAAAGACATAGGCTGATATCGACTTTCTAAAATAATAATAATAGTAATAATAGTAATAATAATAAAAGTAAAAATAATTTCAATAAAGATTACGATGAAAGAAAGTTTACCGTTGGCATATAAAATATTACATGAAATTCGATTTATTCAAGGAAAAGGTAACGACAAATCTCCGATTACAAAAGCAGGAAAATAGTTGAACAAAGAAATCATCAGATGATATTTTTTTTAATAAAAGGTGATATCAATATACAGAGAGTTCAAAAAGAAAAGCAACCTAGTGGAGAATGCATATATCATTGTAACAACCTTTTTCTTTCTGTTTCGGGTTACGTTTCTTCTAGAACACCCTGTATAATGTGTTACTGGCGTAAATGTAACGTAATTTAATTATGTTTGTTTTGCAAGACAGCCAATACGTAAACAGATATTTAGTACTTAACTGAACCAAGTATATAATTATCTTCACATATAAAATGTTTTGTATCGTCGCGAAACTTCATTGTAGATGTAATTAGTGTTAGAAATATGACGTTTAGTAAATGTCATAAAAGTTTATAAAATATCAATAAAAAGTTTATGATATTTACTAAACGTCCTATTTCCTGATGGGTTAGAGAACAAACTTTCATTGATGCAAGATTTAGTGCCGAATAACATATGGAAACTTATAAGCTTTGTTACGCTGTCCTCAGTCTGAGCATACCCGCTGTATTATCCTCGGAGAATAATAGCTCAAGTGTACAGTTCTGGGTAAATGTTCGCCTAGGTATATAACATTTGTAAAAAGCATAAACAATTACTAATTAGTAATGACCGGATTTTGTTTTTTAAACTTTATTAGTCAGAAAAAGAGCAAAACACCCAAAGAAGAATAGAATGTTACTAATTAGTTACTAATTGTTGTTTTTATTGACTGCGTGCGTGCGTGCTGTAATAATAATAATTATAATATTGTAATAAAAGTAAAGATATTATAATAATACTATACTATACTAATACTAAAAGATTGGTACTACTACTAATACTAAAATATTGGTATATTGTATAGGCATTTTATAAGTAGTGTTTTTCACTTTCTTTTTACGTAAAAAAACCTTTTCAGATAAAGAATTCTATTTAGACATACCGTAGTGTATACACTACAAATAAATTACAAACATTTAAATAATGTAAAATCTTCCGAAGAACGCGTAAATACAACTAAACAACGACAGTTCTAATCACATCCTTAAACCTGTTAAAGCTCCATCCATTCAACCATAGCTATAATCGCATCCCTGCAGCCCTATTCAACCAAATAGAAATATAGAAATATAAGCAAGCTTGAAATACCGCTAATATGACCTTCCATTTCCACGCTGTTGAAGATGAAAAACAAGAAACAAAAGACATTTAATCTGGCGTTCAATTGTTCCCTTTCGATGTCGCAATGAATATGTAACGTTACAACAGAGGGAAATCCTACCTTAAAAGTTACCCAGGAGGCGAAATCAGTATTCAGTGCCCACTAAGAATTCTCCAATGCTGAATATTAAATTTTCTATGCAAATTTTCATTTATGTATGAACGGTTGTAAGTGTTTGAGTTTCAAGATATTATTTGGAAAGCAATTTTAAATGTAATTGAAATATTTATTTTTTATCATTTTTATATATATATATATATATATATATATATATATATATATATATATATATTGGTCAATAAACTATGAATTACATTTCTGAACAGCAGCTCCTTGAAATATGCACATACACATATTTTGAATGACGAGAGAGAGAAGAGAGAGAGAGAGAGAGAGAGAGAGAGAGAGAGAGAGAGAGAGAGAGAGAGAGAGAGAGAGAACTTCTAAAGGTAGAGAAGATAATACAACACATACCACACCCTTTGAAGATAACTTCTCAGTATGAATAAATTTAGCTTGGCGAGATTATATTGAAGTGTCTATTATTATTATTATTATTATTATTATTATTATCATTATTATTATTATAGCAAAACAAACGTATAATATATATATATAACTTATATACACACACACACACACACACATATATATATATATATTTTTTTTTTAACAAGTAAACTAATAAATAAGTTGTGTGGAATTCATATAAGAATTAGTTCAAATCCCCACAGAAACGATATAAACCAATCATGTTTATTGACTGGCATACTTGCGAGTGGTGTTTGTTTGTTTGTTTTATTATTAAGGAGTGTGGGTTAATGTGTGTGCATAATCGTCATGGATATGTTCTTTATTCAAACTTCACGACTTCAGGCTCAGTGGTGTGAAGTAGTTATGCGACTTTAAGTCATTCACTTGCAACAGGATACATTGCAAAAACTGTCGAAACAGACAGTAGTAGTTCTATACTACCCGGGGAGTAGCATAGAAGAATCTACTGCGAGTAACAAATCCGTTGCTGCCTCCTAACCAGAACCCCCGTCGAGTTCGAACCAACCAAGGCCATAGACGGGGGGTTAACAAAACTGGCGACCTTGCCAGGATAACAAACTGGGGACTCTACATCAGGATTTTTCCAGTCTTGCAGACCCTGGAAATAGAACAACTGGCGACCTCTGCATCCAGAATTCTTCCAGTCTTCCAGACCCTGGAACTAGAACCAACTTCCAGTTGACCGGCGTGTCACGACTTCCAGTTCGTCACATCCATCTTTGAACCTTGTGTCACGACTCCAAGTTCTCCACGCCTAGTTTTCATCCAAGAACAAGTGACCAGAAAGACACGTCTTCAGAACACGTCTCCAAGGACTTAGCCATAGGAATCTTGTTAAGTACAGATCTCATTTTTTAAATTAATCTCTAAACATTTGAGTATCAGTATTATTAACAATTAATAATTAGTATCAAGCCAGAATTGACCAAAAAAAAATGAACATTCCATACACCAGTGATACATTTCTTTTTATTGAAACAGTTATTTCCATTATTATAGTTAGTATAGTATAATTTTATTTTATGTACCAAACATAATATTACAGTACCTTCGCGTACATTCGAGTGAAATGTTTACATTTTTTATTTTTGTTTACAATTTTTTCAAATTATTGAATCGAATTGACTTGCAATTATTGTGCAATTATTGTGCATTATTATAATGCACAAATTTGGCATTATTTTTGTATTTCTTGGATAGAGAAAGATAGTTTATAGTTTATAGAGACACTTGATAGCAGTTCAAGTCAGTCGGTTGCATCCAGAGGGACATCACCCCAGAGATAATAGACTTCACTTGATAGCAGTTCAAGTGCAGTCAATCTCAGTTTTCAGTCAGTTTCCAGTCAGTCGGTTGCATCTAGAGGGACAACCGCCCAGAGAATAATAGACTTCACTTGATAGCAGTTCAAGTTCGAGTCAGTTTCAGTTGCAAGTCAGTTTCAGATGCAAGTCAGTTTCAAGTCAGTTTCAGTTCCAAGTCAGTTTCAAGTTAGTTTCAAGTTAATCATTTTCAAGTCAGTCAGTTTCAAGTCAGTCAGTTTGAAGTTAGTCAGATTCAAGTTCAGTCAGATTCAAGTCTCAGTCAGTTTCAAGTCTCAGTCAGTTTCAGTGCAGTCAATTTAATTCAACCTGAATTTAGGAGAATTTAATTCAACCTGAAATTAAGATAATTTAAGAGAATTTAATTCAACCTGAATTGACAGGTTTGTGTCTTTAATTCAACCTTCTGTGTCTTTTTTTACATGCAGTGTTTGGGTACCTATATAAATATATAGGTGAAATTATATAATTTATTGTTTGTAACCAAAACAGTTTTTACAAATGCTTGTAACTAATCGATCATGTCCAATGACTTCTTTTTAAATTACTATGGGGAAGAACATGCCGTCCCTCCGTTTTGTTTGAACTCCTTTAATTTTTGTTCTGAGCAGTGTGACAAGCAATCTTTTTCTAAAGAGCAAAGTGCTCACGAAAAGACGTATACCATCTGTTAAGGTATCAAACGAAATTATAGCCAATTTTGACACACTATACCAGAACGCCATTTTTTCCCTTCTAATAATTCTGTTACACCATTCTAATATCACTGCCCCGTCAAATCGTCAAATGAAAATTCAATTATCGTATTGATACTTCTAGTTAATATTAATGGTTATATACTGTTCATAGATGGCTATGAATGTTACTAGTCGAATTCAATTCTGTGTCGAAATTCAATTTTAATACCGCGAGATTTACTTTCATTAATTGTAAGTTCTTCTAAGTGCGTTTTTGTATTACCTTAATATACGTGCAACTAATTTAATTACGTAAAATCTATAATCCTAATTGAAATTTATTACTTTTGACACATACTCAAATTCTTTTTTCTTCCGTACCTCAAGTCACTTATACACGTAAATACACGCTTTACCACAGGTCTATACATCATCCATTACATAATTCGATTTTTACCTACACTAGTCAATAAAATTAGTTTATTAACTGTACGACCATGGTAACATTGGGTATTCCTAAACTTTAAAATTTAAATTTTTCCCTTTTAACTACTGTTCACTATGCATGTATTTTTCTTCTACAGGAAAATAAATTTTTGGTAAAAAAAAATTCTTTAACAATATCATTGGTTGTCTAAATTAATTAGTTGTCTGAAATTAGATTTGATTACTGTACATTGTACTTACCCACCCCAACTCACATGTTGTATATAAATTTGTAATTATAAAAACCATTAGTCATCATCTAGTTTGAATTAGTTAAGATGTTATATTCTTGTATTGTATTAACTGTATTGTATTAATATCATTCTAGAGGGCAGAGCCCTGTAAAAATGAACAATGAGTAATTTCTATGTTCATATATTTTTTATATTCATATAATCCTTATGTTTACCTAATCCGTACATTTAGATAATCTTTATAGAAATCCTTATATTCGTTATATTCATACAGTACTTATATTTATATAATCTTTATATTCAAATATTCATTTTTACATAAGAACCAAAATCGCCTAACGCGAATTTGGATAAAATTTTGATTTGCTTTCTATTTTTGCCAAATAATTGGTGAATTGTTTCTTTTTTTAATATTCCTTAATATTTACTGTATACTCGTATAAGTATATATATTGAATTAATAGTTTCACTCACTCTTTGTACAATGGCTATAAACCTTTCATTACTGTATCTCTCTAATTCGTTCTTCTAATTTCTCCCAATAATGACTTGTACTGTACGTACGAATTAAATAACTATAGCCTATTGATTATGAATTGACGTATGACATAATTTGAATAACTATGACGTCATAAAGTACCTTAATTCCCTTCACATTTTCCATACCTTGAATACTGATCATATCTTTAGTATTCAAAGTATGGTAAATTCTTTAACATAATATTATTATTCGACCATATTCATCCATACGTCCATATCTTATCTTGACCGTTATCTTTTATTAATGTATTAATTATTCATGCATCGGACCTACCTATTGTCTACCTATTGTCTACTTATGCACTCGTACATGTCCGTTATAGTCATGATTACGTACATGATCATGATTACGTACATGTAAATAAGTCCACATGTATTCTTTTTAATTCTTTTCTTTTAAATTATTTAATTTCTCGCAATAGACTCATAAATGCGTATGCAAGTTCTCGGATTCCGCTGACAACGGCAAAAGCGAGAGCTTCTGAGGTGAACACCCTCTCTCTTGCTTGCTTCTAATCCGAAAACATCATTATGTTATATATATATATATATATATATATATATATATACAGATATGCCATGTACTTTGTGTTATACTCCTAACATCCTAATTGTCTATAAATATGAAATACTGTAAAACTATAGTTAACTGTTTAATTGTAATTAAATGTAATAATTTAATATAATGTAATTAATGTACTTTAATGAAACTGTAATTAACGATAATAAGCGAATGTGAATTAATTGGTAATTATAATCATAGTTGTAATAAACCAAAATTACAATGTACTCAGTGATGTACTTGGGATTGTACTCAATGTACTACTCCGACATTATGTCGCCATTTAGGAATATATACTCGGCGATATTATTATTTTTTTTGTTATTTATTTTTTCGTTTTATTTTTAAATCTTTCAGAATTCTGATGTATTTAAATTATGCTTAACGTCCAAGAAGTGTTTAGATCTCCAGTTAAAGGGGGGGGGAACTTAACCCTCAAATACACCCCCAAAATTTAGAGATTTAATTCTTGTATTGTAAATTCAATCACTCCTGTCTTAGCAGCCCTTCAGTGAGGAGGTCAGAGCCCTCCTCGAGGAGGCCGAGGGCCTCCTCACTTTTAAATTCCGGCCTGAGCCATTGTCGAAAGAGGTCGAACCTCTCCCCTGTAAATTACAGTAAGAAAAAGTCTTATCTTCTCCTTCTAGCCGTGCTCTCTTCAGAGAACTTAGTCTTAAATAGAAAAAAATAATTTCCCGATACGTTATAAGAAGAATCGGGGAACCTTCAAAGAATTTAGTAAGCCTCCCAGAATCCTCCGAACCACTATAGAAGAACTCGAAGAGTAGTGTACAAGAATTTACTGCGAGTAACAAATCCGTTGCTGCCTCCTAACCAGAACCCCGTCGATTTCGAACCAACCAAGGCCATAGACGGAGGGGTTAACATATATATATATATCAGACTCTCCTCTAAATGA